>CM050167.1:74710558-74975558 GCA_027410445.1 Discoglossus pictus
AGCCTTGATATGTCTAAATATACTTGCCATGTATTTAGATGGTCAAGATATATTGATGACATATTTTATGTGACATGGACCAAAGGGAGAACTTCTGACATTCCTGGAATTTCTAAATATCAATCAAATGAATCTCAAATTGACTAGTAACATACAAAAGGAGAGTATAGATGTCAAAATCTCTAAAACAAGGAATAATACATTATACCAAAAAAATGCTGTCACAAATAGTCTTTTGAGAGCAGAAAGCGTGAATTCAAAAGCTACCATTTAAGGATTACCTGTTGGTGAATACCTTAGTGTGAGACAAAATTGTTCAAGTATTGAAAGTTTCAAAAAAGAGGCTACTGTTTTGAGAAATTGTTTCATTCAAAGAGGTTATCAGGATTCAATTTTACACACTACAGATCAGAAGTCAGTAAGAACTAAAAGAGAAGATCTATTGATCCCACAAATTAGAAATAAATCCAACAGAAATCTTATAATTCTAACTACTTTTAATGTTCAAACACATTTAATAAAACAAGCCATCAACAAACATTGGAACATCTTAAAGGCAGATTCAACGATTTCAAAAAGTATTCCTGAGCAACCCAGGTATGACTTCAGAAGGAGTAGAAATATTAAAGAAATGTTCATTTCAAGTCATTTTCAAAATCAAAGAAAACCATTACTTTTTAAGGGCTCTATTGCTTGCTCAGTGTTTCCACTGTGGGACAGATTTGGTAACGAAACTTTCAATAATATAATTTACTGTATCTCCTGTCCTTGTTCAAAAATCTATCTAGGCAAAACCATAAAAGCCTTCAGATCTAGAAAACAGGAACATAAAAGAAATTCTCAACGTGATCTAGATCAAAACAAAAAAAAATAACGAGTTCATCAGCAGCAGCACTGTTGTGATCTGATTGTCTACCAGTGGCGGCTGGTGAACTTTCAAGTTGGGGGGGGGGGGGGGGTTTGGGTAAAATGTAGCCCCGCCCCTTTTCCAACCCACACCCATTTTTATAACTCCTCCTCCGATGTCATAATGACCTTTATAAGCCCCGCCCAATGACCTTATACTTGCAGCGCCCATTGAAATACATGATCAGCAATGCAGCAATGTTAAGAAGTAAAGTAACAATGTGTTAAATTCATTGGTATACAATATAGATTGAAAAAACTCATGTGACAAGACTACAGCAATATCATAATTGCACCTATACGCATTAACAGAAAAATTAAAGCAGTGACACTTACCATTAGTCGGCTCTTCTTCTCAGAGTATTCACGTTCAGTAAGTTGACCAACGAGTACAAACAAATCTGCTGCCACAGAGGGTTTGCACCTGGGGTTGAAAGAAAACAAGCAAATCAATCAGACCATTCAAGAACAAAACCATACTTTAAAAACATTAAAAGACCAAGTGGAACCATATAGGCCCCAAACATACCTTAAAAGACCAAGTGTGACCATATAGGCCTCAAACATACCTTAAAAGACCAATCAGGACTGTATAGGCCCAAACCAGTGGATCTTGGGATTCAAGAAAAGAAACAAAATTTCACTTCTGTTAAGACAACACAATACTCAATGTCAAACAAACACGTTGAATTAGCATATGGATAACCATATGAGCAGTAACGCCACGCCAAGGCTTCAACAATTGTTACTGACCATTCACACACCTTTCATAGCTCCGTCCATATGCACACCCACACAACGTTCATACTTTACTTACCACTAGTTATTTTTGGTAGTTCGGTGGTGCCATTTCTGAGTACTTTACTTACCCTTGAAGGTGCCTCCAATTCCTTCAAACCAATGCATTCAACCGCTCCAGGGCCATGGTGCTTCTTAAATACCTTTTTATCCTCTTCAATGTGGAGAAGCATCTTTCTGATTCTGCAGTAGTCTTCGGTGTTGTAAGCAGGATTCCTTACAGCTTCACTGTCTCTGTGAAATCATTATGCAGATTAAATTGATGGTAAAGTTGGTGCAGAGCAACAGCACTCGTACAGACATGAAATTCTGGCTTCCCATACAGAAGTGACAGCTACCCTTGTAAGTGCCTCCAATTCCTTCAAACCAATGCATTCAACCGCTCCAGGCCCATGGTGCTTCTTAAATACCTTTTTATCCTCTTCAATGTGGAGAAGCATCTTTCTGATTCTGCAGTAGTCTTCTGTGTTGTAAGCAGGATTCCTTATAGCTTCACTGTCTCTGTGAAATCATTATGCAGATTAAATTGATGGTAAAGTTGGTGCAGAGCAAAAGCACTCGTACAGACATGAAATTCCGGCTTCCCGTATAGAAGTGATTGCTATCCTTGGAAGTGCCTCCAATTCCTTCAAACCACGCCAAGGCTTTAACAATTGTTACTGACCATGCACACACCTTTCATAGTTCCTTCCATATGCACACCCAGACACCGTTCATACTTTACTAACACTAGTTATGTTTGGTAGTGAGGTGCTGCTGCTTAACGCAGTTTATCTTTGCACACCCTGGGGGTATGCATTCTTCTTTGCTTCAATCACTTGTATTTAAATTTTGCACAGCGATCTTTCAAAGAACAAAACTTCTCAATGTTTTTTTCTTTGAAGTCTGTGATCTCAGAAATCATTTGCTTTTCCATTGAGAGCATCGCCAATGCATTCAACTGCTCCAGGGACATGGTGCTTCTTAAAAAGGTTTTTATCCTCTTCAATGTGGAGAAGCATCTTTCTGATTCTGCAGTGGTCATCGGTGTTGTAATCAGGATTCTTAATAATTTCACTGTCTCTGTGAAATCATTCTGCAGATTCAATTGATGTAAAAGTTTGTGCAGAGCAACAGCACTTGTAGAAGCATGAAAATCTGTCTTCCCATACAGAAGTGACAGCTCAGTGCGTAATTGTTCCTTCTTCAGTATTGGATATGCTTGCACGGTGCCTTCCAGAGCTTGAGTTGGAAAGCAAGTGTCATGGGTTGTATACAAGTCACTTTGAACAAGTTTGGCACTGACTAGGTGTTTTGAAAATGAAAAACGTTCTTTTGCATGAACCACCACTATGTCACATACCTCTCTTGAAAGTTGCCTCAAGGTTGAGATCTCCGTATTCTTCTGTGACTTTGTGGATATAAACAGTATCTGTGTCTGGCTTCTGAAGCTGACTATAGAGGATGTCAACATGTGGCATTATTAAATGAAATAATTTAAGGAAGTAAAGGAACTCCCTGTCTTCCAGCAATCCAACGAAACCTGCGGCTTCACGTATAGATGTTTGATCAAAGTTTAGACATGCTTCAATTGTCTGGAAACACTCAAGTAGCGCATCTCTGTTCTCGTAGATGACGTTCACGGTCCTAACGTTGAAGGTCCATCGTGTTGGTGCACCTCTTGGAAGTCTTCTACCAACTACCTCATCATGAACTCCAGTCTTTTTTGGAGAGCTTGAAAAAAATGTTGGTATGCCGCCTATGTTGGAAAAAAAAACTCAAACTCTTCCAATCCTTGAAACTGCTTGCTCCATTATTAGGTTCAGTTGGTGAGCATAGCAATGGACATAGTGTGCGTTCGGGTACACGTCTTTTATTTTTCTTTGAACTCCTCCTTGATCTCCACGCATCACACTGGCACCATCGTAGCTTTGAGCTATGAGTTTCATCTTGTCTTCTGGCTCTGGGAGAACAGTATTCAGACTTTCCAGCACAACAGCGGCAATCGAGTCTGCATCCGTTGCTTTCAGTTCCGTGAAGCCATCAAATCTTTCCACCACTTGATGCTTCTTGTCAATGTAGCGATAGACTACAGCGCACTGTGTCCTAGCGGAAATATCGGTTGTTTCATCCACTTGGATTGCCACAAACTGGGCTTCCTTAAGCTGCTGGTGAATCACTTCCTTAATAACTTCCAGCATGCAGTCCAGTAGCTCATTCTGCACGGTTTTGGACGTGCCCTTAAACACAGCTGCAGTCTTCAAATGCTGTTCCATTGCTCTATCGATACTGCCAACCAAATCCACCAGGCCTTGAAACACTCCTGGATTTAGCAATGTTTTACTTTCGTTGTGTCCTCTTAATGCCAGTCCAAAAGTGCCACAAAAAAGGGAACACAATCAATTATCTTCGAAAGGATGTACCGGTTCTTAGCCACTTCTTCATTGTGTTTTTGAATACTGATTTGGTATCCTTGGTCCAGTTGAACTGCAATGTTCGCCTGTCCAAGCATCTCAAACTTGATCCTGTTATGCAAGTGAGATTTAGAAGTTTTGTGTTTCGCCATTTCATCTGCTAGATGTTTGACGTCAGTCACTCCAGTTTTGGTCCAAGCAGCGTCACCACCAACTAGGATGCATGGAAAATAATATAAGGACTTCCTAGAAACACTTCCACAAAGCCAGTTCTTCTTCTTGTACCATTCTATATTGAAAGTACGGATATATTGCTTCCCTCTATCTCTTGCGATTTGCTGCAGATTTATCTCTGATTGGTCAGGCTCTAACTGTTTTACTTCCACCTTCTCCTCATAGGTTAGGGTGCCGAAAGGCTTCACAAGTAGAGAGTCAATAGTATTCATTTCTGATACCAATAGAAGAAATAGATCACGGTATATTAATTTATATTATGTCACACAATTACTTTAAAACAACAGTGTGTTGAATTCATTGGTATACATTACAGATTGCAAACCCTCATGTGACAAGACTACATCAACATCAAATTTGCACCTATACGCATGGACAGAAAATTCAAAGCAATGACACTCACCAACAGTTGACTCTCCTTCTCGGGGTATTCACGTTCAGTAAGTCAAACGAGTCCAAACAAATCTGCTTCCACAGAGGGTTTGCACCTGGGGGTGATAGAAAACAACAACAACAAAAATGAGAACGTTTAAGACCCAAACCGTAACTTTTAAAACCTTAAAAGACCAAGTGTAACCATATAGGCCCCAACCGCACCTTAAAAACCTTAAATAAGCAAGTGTGACCAAATAGGCCCCAACCGCACCTTAAAAACCTTAAATAACCAAGTGTGACCATATAGGCCCCAACCGCACCTTAAAAACCTTAAATAACCAAGTGTGACCAAATAGGTCCCAACCGCACCTTAAAAACCTTAAATAAACAAGTGTGACCAAATAGTCCCCAACCGCACCTTAAAAACCTTAAATAACCAAGTGTGACCAAATAGGTCCCAACCGCACCTTAAAAACCTTAAATAACCAAGTGTGACCAAATAGGCCCCAACCGCACCTTAAAAACTTTAAATAACCAAGTGTGACCATATAGGCCCCAACCGCACCTTAAAAACATTAAATAACCAAGTGTGACCATATAGGCCACAACCACACCTTAAAAACCTTAAAAGACCAAGTGTGACCATATAGGCACCAACCGCCCCTTAAAAACATTAAATAACCAAGTGTGACCATATAGGCCCCAACCGCACCTTAAAAACCTTAAAAGACCAAGTGTGACCATAATGGCCCCAACCGCACCTTAAAAACCTTAAATAACCAAGTGTGACCATATAGGCCCGAACCGCACCTTAAAAACCTTAAATAACCAAGTGTGACCAAATAGGTCCCAACCGCACCTTAAAAACCTTAAATAAACAAGTGTGACCAAATAGTCCCCAACCGCACCTTAAAAACCTTAAATAACCAAGTGTGACCAAATAGGTCCCAACCGCACCTTAAAAACCTTAAATAACCAAAACCATATAGGCCCAAACTGTCCATTAAAAAAAAAAAAATTAAAATACAAAACAAATATATATATATATATATATATATATATATATATATCAATATATATATATATATATATATATATATATATATATATATCTCAATATATATGCTGTATATATATATATATATATATATCAATCAATATATCTATCAATCAATATATCTATCAATCAATATATAAATCAATCAATATATTAATCAAATCAATATATATATATATATATATATATATATATATCACATATTATAATTGTCTAACTGCGAGTTGTCGTCACGCTTTGCGGCCCTCGCAAAGGAAGGGCCGCAACTGACGACAACTCGCAGTTTCACCATTGCTCCCATCACCCCTACTGCAGGAGTGCACGGGTAGCCGGCAAAGCGTGCGCGCGCGCGCACGCGAAGACGTCGCGTGCGCGGGTAGCCGGGCAGACAAGCGTGCGCGCGCACGCGAAGACGTCACATAAGCGTGCGCGCGCACGCATCAACCGCAATGAGGTGAGGGTGAGAGACACGGGGCCAGGGAGGGGAGAAGCAGGGGAATAGATACATGAGGGAGAGGAGGAGGGGAATAGAGACACGAGAGGAGGGGGGAAGAGAGACACAGGGGAAGTGAGATACAGGGGAGGGGAAGAGAGGGACAGGGGAATAGAGACATGAGAGGAGGGGGGGAAGAGAGACACAGGGGAAGTGAGATACAGGGGAGGGGAAGAAAGGGACAGGGGAATAGAGACACAAGAGGAGGGGGGAAGAGAGACACAGGGGAAGTGAGATACAGGGGAGGGGAAGAGAGGGACAGGGGAATAGAGACACGAGAGGAGGGGGGGAAGAGAGACACAGGGGAAGTGAGATACAGGGGATGGGAAGAGAGGGACAGGGGAATAGAGACACAAGAGGAGGGGGGAAGAGAGACACAGGGGAAGTGAGATACAGGGGAGGGGAAGAGAGGGACAGGGGAATAGAGACACGAGAGGAGGGGGGGAAGAGCGACACAGGGGAAGTGAGATACAGGGGAGGGGAAGAGAGGGACAGGGGAATAGAGACACGAGAGGAGGGGGGGAAGAGAGACACAGGGGAAATGAGATACAGGGGAGGGGAAGAGAGGGACAGGGGAATAGAGACACAAGAGGAGGGGGGAAGAGAGACAAAGGGGAAGTGAGATACAGGGGATGGGAAGAGAGGGACAGGGGAATAGAGACACGAGAGGAGGGGGGGAAGAGAGACACAGGGGAAGTGAGATACAGGGGAGGGGAAGAGAGGGACAGGGGAAGTGAGATACAGGGGAGGGGAAGAGAGACACAGGGGAAGTGAGATACAGGGGAGGGAGAGGAGGGGGAAGAGAGACACAGGGAAGGGGGAAGAGAGGTACAGGGGAGCGAGAAGAGGAGGGGGAAGAGAAACACAGGGGAGGGAGAGGAGGGGGAAGAGAGACACGGGATGGAGAGGAGGGGAGGAAGAGAAACGGGAGGGGAGGAAGAGAAACGGGAGGGAGAGGAGGGGAGGAATAGACATGGGGAGGAGACACAGCGGAGGGGGGAAGAGATGAGGGTCAGGGGGTGGAGAGACACAGGGGAGGGATGAGGGGGGCAGAGACACAGGGGAGGGAGACGGGGTGAAGAGACACAGGGGAGGGAGAAAGACACAGGAGTGGGAGAGGGGGAAGAGACACAGGAGAGGGAGAGGGGGAAGGAGAAACAAGGAAGGGAGAGGGGGGAAAGAGACACAGGGGAGGGGGAAGGAGAAACAAGGAAGGGAGAGGGGGGAAAGAGACACAGGGGAGGGAGAGGGGGGAAAGAGACACAGGGGAGGGAGAGGGGGAAGAGACACAGGAGAGGGAGAGGGGGGAAGAGACAGAGGGAAGGGAGAGGAAGTAGAGGGCGGGAGAGGCTCACAATGAGTTCCAAAGCCACCCATTGCAATGCCCGAGATGAGCGCTGAAGGAGCTTATCGCAAGGCCAGTAAAGTAGAGGGGGAGGAGGTTCGCAATAAGCCCCTCCCGTCAAGTAGAGGGGTAGAGAGGCTCGCAATGAGCGCCGAAGGCGCTCATTGCGAGGCCCGTGATTAGCACTGAAGGCGCTCATCGCGAGGCCAATAAAGTAGAGGGGGGAGAGGCTCGCAGTGTGTGACAAACACCATTGCCAGGCTTCAATTTATTGCCGTCATTTTTGACGGGCAAGTCGCTAGTATATATATATATATATATATATATATACATATATACACACACATAAAGCAATATACATCAAACAAAAACATATATTAATTGATATTTATTAATTGATTAATTGATGTACTTTAGTAATTACTAGCGAATTGCCCGTCAAAAAATGACGGCAATGAAATTGTAAGGTAGCTAATGCTGTTTAGTGTGTAATAATGAAATATATAATACATTAATAAATGAATATACTTTACCTATTTTAAAGCATTGTGTGGAAGAGCTGTGAATGTGTTTTGATGTTGCTGCAGCATTAGTGGTGTGGATCTGCTGTGTAAGCGTGCTGAATGTGTGCAGTGTAACACTGTGCGTGCGCGAGCCCAAACCGTTGTCGTGTACTTCCGCATTGGCGTCAAATGGCGAGTAATGTGTGTTATACGTTTGTATCGGAATATCCGTAGGTGTTTTGTGGTGTTTTGCGAGTTTGTTGTGGTGTTTTGCGAGTTTAGAGTGCTGTAGCCTCGTTTTCGTTTTGTTCGGCGGCCATTTTTTCTCTCGCTTCGTTTTTTTTTTAGTCTCTAAACTGTTTTATTTGAAGTAAAATCGAGGTGTAAGTTGTATTTTTGAGGTGCTGGGTGCTCCCTCTTGGTGTAGGTAAGTTTTTTATGTATGTGGTGTGTGTATGTATTGTGTTTTACATTTTGTAATGTTCGCGAGTTGCGTCCGAGTGTTGCGAGTCCGTAATGTGTGTGAACGTGTGTCGTATGTTGTTTGCGAGTGTCGTAATGTGTGTGTCGTACTGTTTGGGTTGCGACGTGAAGTTTGCGAGGGTCGCAGTTGCTGGCAAGGAGCGCCTTCGGCGCTCCATGCCAGCAACTGCGGCCCTCGCTTTGCGAGGTCCTCAGGTGCTGGCATGGAGCGCCTACGGCGCTTCATGCCAGCAACTGAGGCCCTCGCTTCGCGAGGGTCCTCAGTTGCTGGCATGGAGCGCCTTCGGCGCTCCATGCCAGCAACTGAGACCCTCGGGCAGTGCCCTCGCTTCGCGAGGGCCTCGGCTCGCTGCGCGAGCCTCGGCCCTCGCTATGCGAGGGCCGCAGCTCGCTACGCGAGTCGCGGCCCTCGCTTCGCGAGGGCCGCGGGCTCGCTACGCGAGCCCGCAGCGTTAGCAACAACTCGTACGCTCACAACTATATATGTGATTTGATTATTGCTCATGTATTTTTATTAGACATTATTTATTATACATATTACAGTGCTATTTATTTGCTATACATGTTACAGGATATTATCCTGTAACATGTATATCACATAAATAGCCCTGTAATATGTATAATACATACAGGGTCACACAAGTTCACACTAACCTTTTTTGCCCTTACAGGCTTCCATACCTGCTTTGCTAATTTTTTAAAGACTCGGATTGGTTGAAATCAATGTCAATCAAAATTTCAGCCAATCAGAGTCCTTCAAAAAACAGAATAAAAGGAGGGGCGTGGGAAAAAATCAATTAGTCGCCAGGGGAGCTCCTTGTAGGAGGAGCTTCATTAGATTGTTGTTGTTTTTTTTTTAGAGCGTCTGTTTTTTTAGGTGGAGGCCTCTTGCAATGGGCCAGAATGGATGGACAATGGCTTCAATCAAGATGAGGACAAGGGCTTCTATCAAGATTGAAGGACATGGGCTTCAATCAAAATTGATTGGCATGCCCGACTATCCAGGGCAGAAGGCCACCGCTGGAGGGGTCAATTTGACAGGTAAGTATGTGCTGTTGTTTACTTTATTATTGTTTTTTTTTCCCCCTTCCCTTATTTTTTTTTTTATCTTTAAAAGTGACAGGCAATGTATTCTTTTTATTTTAACTGCAATGTTAACGATACATTGCCTGTTACTTTTAAAAATGGAATAAAAATATGGGGGCGGGCTGTATTGTTGTTGTGTTTTTTTGTTGTGTTTTTTTTTTTACTGTAAGGTAGGTGGGTTGCTAGTTGGGCCAGGGTGGGGTGTGGGTCACTGGGTTAGGGTTGTAGGTAGGTGGCTTGGCTTGGTACTACCAAGCCACCTACCTATACCCTGACACTGTGACCACACACCACACCCTGACCCAACTACCAAGTTGGTAGTTAGGTCAGGGTGGGGGTCATTAGGTCAGGCAGGCTGTTAGGTGGATTGCTAGTTGGGCTAGGGTGTGGTCACTGGGTCAGGGTTGTAGGTCGGTGGCTTGGCTTGGTACTACCAAGCCACCTACCTATCACCCTGACACAGTGACCACACACCACACCCTGACCCAACTACCAAGCTGGTAGTTAGGTCAGGGTGGGGGTCATTAGGTCAGGCTGATAGGTGGGTTGCTAGTTGGGCCATGGTGGGGTGGGGTCACTGGGTCAGGGTTGTAGGTAGGTGGCTTGGCTTGGTACTACCAAGCCACCTACCTACCCCCAAGACCAAGTGACCTCAGCTGGTAGTAGCTGGGTGAGACTTAGGTCAGGGTGGTTAGTGGGGTCACATCAGGGTGGGCACGGGGCCCCATGGGCCTCCTGTCCTTAGGGGGAGTGATGACCGGGTCTGGGGGGGGGCGGAGTGACCGGGTCCATCAGGCTTATGCTGGGTGGGTGACCACATGGTCCGTCGGCGACTGAGGTGGCCAGATGGTCCTCCGGGGGGGTGACCGGGGTGACGGGGTCATCACCGGGCTTGGCACGAGGCCACATGGGCAATTGTGTGGCAGGCAGGCATAGTGGGGTACTACTAGGGTAGCCCTAAGTTTAATCGGTGGACTAGGGGTTTGGCCAGGGCAGTTAGGACTTACTGTAGTAGGTTGGGTCAGTCGTTTCAGCCAGGGAGGTCTCAGTCTCAGCGGTAGAAGGAAACGAAAAGAGGGCTGGCTTATGGTGTAAGGTTTATATTAACAGGGGAGGTGTCAATCAAAATTAAACTCGAGGCTCTATTAGCTGGTGGGCGCCCTGGGCTAACGAGGTCTGGGTGGGCTTAGGTGGTTCTCCTGACAACTGTACAGCCTTCCATCATTGATTGGTCAATGATGGAAGACTGTCGGTCATTGAAATGGATACATTTTCACTGCCCATGCATAGCTTCTCCCTTGTTGGTTGGCGGAATCCATTAACGGTCAGGACTCATTCATAGAGTCTAAAGGTTAGTGTAAGTGCAGTGTAATCTGATCACACAGCGTGCAGGGGAAAGCTACAATAGATAGTGTAGCACACAGCAGTTTATGCATACACACAAGGGGTTATCTTAAAGTGAGAGTGTCCCAGGGAATAGTTTGCTTCATTCCTTACTTTAAAACACTTGAATGCTGATGTACACATTATATTTAATTGTTATTTATGTTTTACTAATAAAATATTGTGTTTTTTTTATTGCAGGTCACGAAAATTTTTGGGGAGGGCGCTTGCCCCAACGCCCCTATGGACGAGCCGCTACTGTTGTCTACATACAGAATAATACTTATATTACATAGTTACATAGCAAATTAAGGTTGAAAAAAGAATTTAGTCCATCAAGTACAACCTTTTTAGATCTCCTCTGATCTGCAATACGCAGAGTTATTGTTAATTGATCCAGAGGAAGGCAAACAGAAAAAGAAAAAAAGCTGTGAAATTTTGGCAATTGTCTCAACAGGAAAAAAAAAATATAAGATTCCTTCCTGACCCCAGATACTGGTGATTGAATTCATCCCTGGATCAATACTCCCTCTCTATTTATCCAGGATAGTGCTTAATGCCCTTTTTATTTAACAATATACCCAATGCCTTTTGAAAGTTATATATTGAATCCACTGTCACCACCTCCTTTGGTAGAGAATTCTACAGATTAGCCACCCTTACTGTGAAGAACCCTTTTCTTTCTTTAAGGTGAGATCGTTTTACTTCTAATCTCAAAGGATGTCCCCTTGTCAGTTGAAAACCTCTTGGCACAAAAAGTTCCCTTGACAAAGCCTTGTATTGAATCTGGATATACTAGGTAATCATATCCCCTCTTAGATGCCTTTATTCTAGAGTAAATAAGTTTAATTTGGTTAGTGTTTCTTCATAACTTAGCCCTTCAAATCCCTTTAGTAGCTTTGTTGCCCTTCTCTGTACTTTTTCAGCTCTAAAATGTCCTTTTTATGTAGTGGTGCCCAAAATTGTACTCCATATTCCAAATTAGGGCATACTAGGGATTTGTATAGTGGGAGAATTATATTTGCTTCCCTTGCTTCTATACCCTTCTTAATACATGCTAATATTTTACTTGCCTTTGCAGATGCTGCTTGGCATTGGTGCTTGTGTTCATAGCGGACGATCAGATGCTTGGGTCATTTAATTACGCAGCAGTGCAGCCAAAAGAACAGTTTTGTATCCTAGTCATTGCCATTTGCCTTTTTGTTCTTGCTAATGTTGGTCTGAGCATTTGTTAAATATGTAAATATACCCCTGCATAGTGGCACTTATAAGCACAAGTGTCATTCCAGCAATGGTTGACTATAACTTGAATAAATAAGAGAAAAAAAAGGAAACAAAATCAGAGGAGAAGAGAAAGAAAATGTAAATAAAACAGAAGCAAATAACTAAAAAGAAACAGACAGAGGAGAAGGGGGAAGAGAAAGGTGAAACGTGTCACGGAGGCATGGCTGGTAGCTCCACTAGGCATAACACAAAGGGTATTCAGGATTACTGTACATCAAAACCCAGTATGCACTCCTCTCAACAATCTTCTGCAAATGTTGGGCACCCCCCAAAGCCTAACATGGAGATATCTGCTCCAAGCACAAAAGCGGACATTCAAGAGCTAAAAGAGCTGATTGGCTTGTTTAGAACGGAAATTAAAGCTGAAGTGCAAAAGGTAGCAATTGATTTGTCTGCAGACATTAAAGCCATGGACTCCAAAGTTGCCCAATTAGAAGAGAAATACGGTAAACAGTTCCCTTAAAGAATTATATTTCAAGCTAACTCAAAAGTGGTACCTTGTTCCGACCTCAATTAATAAATTTAATCATTTGTCCTCCCCACTATGCTGGAAAGGCTGCGACCAAATTGGTACTGAAGCTCATATGTGGTGGGAATGTACAAAAATTCAAAACTTCTGGAAAGAATGCTGTAGTCATTTAACAACTATGCTAAAAACTGACTTCCCATGTATACCAGAAGTAATCCTATTTCATTTCCAATTAGATAACATTTTTCCAAGGGATAAATTACTGATATCACATATTTTATTAACTATGAAATACCTTTTAGTGAAATATTGGAAACTGCCCACAACTCCACCTTGGAGCGAAGTTTCTAACAAAATCAACTACAATAAAGAATTGATGAAGTCGAATTATATCTATGGTCTTAGAGATAAAAATAAAATCAATTGGAATACATGGGAACAATATAGTCATTAACACTAGATACGACAAACGAAATGAAACTCCCTTGGGGATTATATTTATAGGAATTGGCTAATTCCTCTAGGTTCTTCCTTCTCTTTTCCATCCTCTATATCCTTTCTGTCTCTCATTTCTCATTATCGATTGATGGTGAGGAAGATTGAGACAAGGTGAATAGAATACCACAAGTTCTATTTTGGGAGTTGAATGAAAGCTTATATATGTAAATGTTTTTTATGTCGTATTCTATAATAAGTAAAGGAAAGAAAAAAGGGGAAGGGGGAGAAGAAATAAGGGTAAAAAAGTGAGTAATCACTAGAAGAAGATAAGGAGAAATTTGAAATTAATCTTTACGAACTTATTATATTTCCTTTGTCTCCCATCTTTCCGATATTGAATACGAATTGTTTTATGTGTATTTGTACTGCTGATATTTATGTTTTATATAACAAAATAAATATAAAAAAAAAAAAAAAAAAAAGAAGAGAAATACAATAATCTCCTTAAAGAACACGAGGAGATGGAAGAAGAAGTGGCAATGTTTTGGGAGGAGCAGAGCTGCCTTCAGTTCTTCCCAGAAGACCTGAAGAATAGATTGAGAAGGCAAAATGTGCAAACTTGCAGAGTCTGTGCAGGACTTGTCTGCATACATGAAGGGGGCCTTCGTGCATGCAGGGCCCTTCTACCCAACTTAGAGGAGAAAGAGCTCCGGTTTGACATAATATGACATTGGACAGCCATCTCCTACTGAAAGGCCAAGGGACGTTATAGGTTTCACTACTTCTTCACAAAAGATTTGTTTGTGAAGGAGGCCATAGCAGGAATCCCTGAAATCATGGGCATCAAATTTTTTTCTGACCTGTCTCCAGTTACCCTGTACAAAAGATGATCTCTAAAACCATTTGTGGAGGTCCTGAGGTCTCAAAATTATAGCTACACATGGGGTTTCCCATTCAGGCTCAGTATAAACAGAGATGGAAAGATATATGCTATCCATATGATTGAAGAAGGAGTAGCTTTGTTCTGCTCTTGGGATCTTTCCATTGTGGATTAACCTGACCCGGCACAAGACCAGCCTCCACGCTCGCAGGGAAGCTCTAGAAAGCTTAATTCATTTGGAAACTCTGAGTAACAGATTTAATACACCTGTGGTGTGCTGTCCTGAGTATGGTTCCTTAATTTGAACTACTTAACGGTCTACAGCTTCTGGTTGTTTTTTTTTGTTCTTTGGATACAAGGTGAAGAAACTAGAACCTTGGATGATGTCTTAGTGAGAACACAAATGGAAACATGCTCTTTTTCCTTGTTAGCAAGATTATGTTTTTTATTAGATTTGTGTAATTGCATTTCTACAAAGAACTGTGTCAAGTCCTAATTCTGGTGTATGTTACAGAAGTTGGTAATGCTGACTCAATTCTAGCTGAAAAGAGGCCTCATGTTGAAGGCCACTTTATGTAGGGTTACATTTCTGAGCCTTGGAAAACTAATAGGGCAGCAGTAACCTAACACTGAGAATCGTGAGAGGTTGTCTAGTTCTTTTCCATGAGGCAGACTTTAATATGTTATTATTGCTAAGGCCAACCTTCATAATGTTTTAGGATATACAGTAATTCAAAGAGTTATATAAAAATACACAATTGAATTTTTAAAATATGGTTAAATTCCTCTTTGCTCACATGGGACTCGGTCCCTAGTGTTAATACCTGTAATGCCACTATGTATAATCTTGTTCATGACCCAGCCCCTGGGAAAGATGCTTATATGGTAGTCTAGGCAGGCGACCTGTGATAGTATCTCCTCTTTTGGATACATTGCGGCTCACCTTTAAATTTGTAAATTCAATCTGGGAATTTAATAATTCTGAGTATAAATATTCAGCTACCTTTCATACAAGTAACTAAGGTTTGTGCATATTTCATTTCTCAACCAGCTTATAGCCCTGATTGATACATTTGCAGTGTGTTATTAGGTTTCCTTTCTTTTTGTTTGTTTATTTTTTATGTTTTTGTTATTTGTTTTTGTTGTTTTTTTTGTGGGGGGGGGGGGGTTCTCTCTTTTAATACTCCCTTAACCTTTTCCCTTTCCACCCCATTCCTTTTCCCTAACAGGATACATTTCTCATATTGCAGCATATTGTTACAGAGCACAGGTTCTGCTCTGAAGGCAAGTAGTAGACAGTCACAACAACGGGTGAGTCCTGAAATATTGGGGGGAAACATTTTATTCTGCCAGGCATAAATCACATTCTAGAATTGCTTATATACTACTTCAGCAACACCCAGGCGCTAATACAATGGAAGCCTTGATCTATCCCATCTCCTAGATTTGGTCAGTGTTTCCCTTTCAGATTTGCTCCACACTGTTCTCTAAATCCAGCACTTCCTAGTGACAATCCCACAAGAATAGTGGTGGGGAGGTGGACCAGATGGGGCTATGGGCAGCCCACAAGACAGTCATGAGAGGCTTCTGTACACAGGCGCAATGTCTCAAAAAGATAGAGTGGGCTCAAATAAATGAGCTTGATGACAACATTTCTAAATTATAAGTGTTAAATAATTGTCAGACATCAAAACATAACATCTAACACAGATCTCCCTCAATTGGATAAAGGTTTATTAAATTCCCTTAGTGCCCTACAGAAGAAGAAATTACAATAGCAATTAAAGCCACTAAAGCCCATAAGGCCCCTGGCCCAGATGGCTTTACGAACTATTATTATAAACATTTCAGGGATATTCTCTTACCTCATGTTAAATCAATATTTGATGATTTCATGAATGGTAAAACAATAAAACCAGAATTGTTGGAAGCAAAAATTAACAGTAACATCAAATTGTACACTAAAATATTAGCGAATAGGTTAATACAATTGATACCGCAAATGATTCATCCAGACCAAGTTGGTTTTATCCTGGGAAGGGAAGCCCCTTATAACACTAGGCGTATTTTTCATTTTAAGGATGTTGCATCTATAAAATATATCCCTTTGATGCTCCTCTTCTTGGATGCAGAATAGATTGGATTTGCATGAAGGAAGTTTTAAGCAAATTCGTGCTAAACAATAATTTTCTGAATTGTATTATGGCACTTTATTCTGGTCCAAGGGCTTATGTTTCCTACCAAGGCTTTAGATCTCATATATTTAATATTTGCAAAGGAACAAGGCAGGGATGCTCCCTATCCCTGCTAATGTTTGCTTTATGCTTAGAACCATTGGCCACACATATCAGGAATTGTCCAAACATCAATGGCATCAAAGTAGCAAGAAAGAATATAAATTGAGTTTGTCTGCTGACGATATTATGTTAACAATTTCAAATCCCCTCACTAGTCTCCCTAACTTGCTAAATGTGTTGAAAAAAGTTGGTAATATATCAGGGTTTAAAAGTGAGGTGTTCCATATCTCTCTCCCACAGCATACAGCAAAATTGTTAGCACTGAACTTTTCTTTCAAATGGTCTCAGCATTCTATTAAATACTTGGGCATTTACATCCCGAAGCAGACAAACTTAATTTACAGTACTAACTACCCAGATATTCTCAAAGCCCTTTGTCTGGATCTTAATAGTTGGTTCGCTCACTCGATCTCTTGGTTAGGGAAAATGAAAAATGAAAATGGCTGAGGTCCTAAAATTGCATAGAGCAATCCTCCACTTCATCTGGAGTCATAAAAAAACCTAGGGTAAACAGATAATCCATGATTGCCTCAAAGGAGATGGGCGGTTTGGCTACTCCTGATTTTTGCTCACCTATTTTAAGGAATTGTGCTTAGCACAATTGTCCAAATGGTTCATTAAGGAAATCCCTCCGTGCTGGGTGGATATAGAAAGGGGCCTACTCAAGGAGCAGAATCTTATAATTCAACAAGTGCTTCAGACATACTAAAAAAATTAAATCTGGGTGATCTCCCCCAGACTATTGTACACTCCATTAGTCTCTGGAAACAAATGAATAAGCGTACACCCTTACTAGAAGCAGACTCTTGGCTCATTCCTTTGTGGCTCCCCTCAAAAGATTCTGCGGAGGAAACAATCATGGCAAAATTTGCACATAGTAGCAGACATCTTGATGGAAAACACAAATTGGTCCCCTACAGAGTTCAGAGTTCACCTTCTACCCCAGAGTGGCTTATAATGGCATCCATACACACTAATATGGCTTCTGTTTTGAGGATTAATAATCCCCTTAGGAAATCCACATTCGAGAAGTGCTATCTGCATAAGGAAAAATATCTCCACCCTATAAAAAATATTAATTGGTCAGGCTGTAACAGAGAAGTTAATTTACAAGGCATCTTGGGAGAAAGAATTGGGTAAAACTCTAGATGACTTACAGTGGACAAAAATACTTACAAATGCAGCAAAGGCGGGGTCCAGTAGAACCCCAAGACAACGGGCTTGGGAGGTGGGGCTGGTGATGTCATTGTTAACAGTGAGAGAGATGTGAGAAATTGACTCTGTGGGAGAGGAAGGGAAGATTAGGAGTTAAGTCTTAGACATGTTGAGTTTGAGATGGTGGATGGACATCCAAGAGGATATACTAGAGAGGCAGTTGAAGAGGAGTGTTAGAAGAGAGGCAGATAGATCTGGTGCTGAGATATAGATTTGGGTGTCATCTGCATAGAGATGATACTGAAGCCCAAAATAGTTTATTAGAGTATCAAGTTAAGATGTGTAGATGGAGAAGAGGAGGGGACCTAGGACTGATCCTTGGGGTACGCCAACAGACAGGAGGTGAGGAGAAGAAGAGGTGTTGGAGAAGGAGACACTGAATGATCGATTTTTTAGTTATGATGAGAACCACGAGAGAGCAGTGTCTCGAATACCGAGGGAGGATGGTAAGTGGATGGTTGACCATGTCAAAGGCAGCAGAGAGTTCTAGAAGAAGAAGAATTTTAAAGTGACCCTTTGACTTGGCAGTAAGCAGGTCATTGGTACCTTTAGTGAGAGCTATCTCAGTGGGGTGTTGGGACCGAAAGCCAGATTGGAAGGTGTCAAGAAGGGAGTTAGAGGAAATAATGCTGGTAAGGCGGCTATAGACGAGCCACTCCAGCAGTTTGGAAGCCAGGGGAAGTAGAGAGATAGGGCGGAATTTAGATGTGATGTCAGAGTCAGATGAGGGTTTTTTGAGGATGGGTGTAATTATGGCATGTTTAAGAGAAGATGGAAACATGCCAGTATTTGGGGAGAGGTTAAAATATGTGTGAGAGCTGGTATTAGTGTGGTAGAGAGGGGAGGGATAAGAGATGGAATAGGATCCTGAGGACAGGTAGTGAGGTGACTGGATGATAGCAGGCTGGAGACTTCGTCCTCTGTAGCCTGGTCAAAGCAATTCAAAGTGGTTGTGGGATTGGGGAAGGGAGAAGAATGGGTGTTGTTGGTTAGTTGAGAGTGTGTGATCCACTATGACATGAGAGTTCATTGCGGATGTTTTGAATCTTATGAATAAAATGGTTGGCAAAGTCTTCAGCTGTGAGGGAGGAAGGGATGGGAGGAGGTGGAGGGCGGAGGGGAGTATTGAAAGTGGCTCACAGACACTTGGGGTTAGAGGACAGAATTGATATTAGTGTTGTTTGGCAAGATTGAGGGCAGAGGAATAGGAGTGTAGCATAAATTTATAGTGGAGGAAATCTGCAGAAGTGTGTGATTTCCTCCATAGTCGTTCGGCAGTGCGGGAGCACCTCTGGATGTATCGTGTTTGTGTAGTGTGCCATGGTTGTGGATGAGAGCAAAGGCGTCTGTGTGTAGTAATGGGGGCAAGGGTGTCAAGGGTGAAAGAGAGAGTAGAGATGAAGTGTCAGGTGGCTGAAATTGAAATATAGAGCAGTAAAATCTAGATGTATGGTTGAGAAGATTTCCCCTACCCCCTCCTTACCTTTATATTTGCCCCCTTCCACCCTCCTTTTTTTTGGTTTTGTTTTGTTGCTTTTTTGTTTTTGCACAAAGCAAACCATTGTTATCAAGATACACTGTATGTTATAGTGAGAAAATGTTGAAAAATATAGACACATGTGAAAGTTGCTAATGTACTGTAACATGCTTGTACGATATACGTGGACTATTTGTATTTTCACAGTGTTTTAATAAAATGAATTGATAAAAATAAAAATAAATAAATAACTTTTTTTCCAATATCATCATAGCAATCCAACATTTCTAAGTTGTTGGGGTTTAGAGAGTGTACAAAATAGCATTCATGGAGGGGATTTGGATAGAATTCTCCACCAAAAAGAAACAAAGTGGATTTTCTTACTAAATTCTCTTCACCCCATTGTATTTTCATAATTTTTATAATTGTGTCTAAACATACTGAATATGGTTGTATAATATCATGGTATTGAATGAATGCTAGAACAGTTCATCCTTTTCATAATTATGTGAAAATACATTGAATATGATTGTATAATAATATTAATAATCTTAATGAAAAAGAATAGAAAACAATATTGTAATTAACTTTACTAAATTTTATTATATTTAGTTTTATATTTTTGCTTTCATTAACTTATTTTGCACTCCCAATCACAACCTTGTCTTTATTAAACCAAACACATTTCTTTATTTCAAGCATTCTACATTTTTTCACTACAAAAACATAAAAAATTAACATTTTAATGCTTTTTAGATGTATGCATCATTTATTGATTTATTCAAATTTTATTTAACACAATACATGAAGATAGCACTTAAAAATAAGAATATAAGAATATAAACACAGCTTTGTCACTAATTACAACAATAGACATTGGACCCTATTTAATTCCAAGCCGGTAATTACCTTCACACTGCCTGTATGTCTGCAGGTTAGAAATTTGTTACAGTTACAGAGGAATTTAATTGACTCAAGCCTGCAAGTAGAGGCTCACAGGCACCACACACAAACCATGAACCCATACATTTCAGGGCATGATCAGGATCAATTAAGCAAGCCCATAAGTAACAATGGATAGAGCCAATAGTAAATGAGACCATCATCATGATATCAGTAAAACATGGAGATTAAACTACAATCAATTGGTGTTTAGAAGTCCAATTTTCATTTGGACTCACAATACAGAAATGTAGAAATCAATAAAAATGAATAAATTAACTGTTCTAGTCCATGCGGGTTCAATGATATGTATTAACCTATTGAATTCTGGGATTGATATAACACATAAATAAAACGCAAAAAAAAAAAATGATTGAGACTTGTGCAATTGATTCTAATGCCTTTCATCGCTTTCACAGTATTTTTAAGTACAGTAGAGTGTTTTTATTTGCTTTTGCAGCATTACGAAGAGGTTTTTAACCCACTTGCGAGTCCTATCTAGTACTTATATAACTTTTTGATACATTTGCCATTTACGGGTTTGAAGGCAATTGTGGAATTGTAGAATTGTTCAAATTAAATATGGATTTTGCATCTTTAGAACTGGTAGCATTTACAGGCTTGAAACATCAGAGGAGGAGATAGGATGGAGTTACATTTTTGAGTGATTTTGAGCCTGTAACTCGTACTACTACTCCTAGGGTTAAGCCTCCATGTCAGGTGAATATCAGATACACCAACATATCACCACATGTACATCAGACACACATGAAAAAAATGAAAACACATGTAACTGTTAACCAACAATGACACTGACATCTCAGCTCCCTGGATTTAACAATGGATGGATGGATCATTCATGCGTCATTAAATCCATGAAGCTGACAAATCACTGTCATTAGTGGGCACAACACGAGTAATTAACCAATAGAGAGTCCATCTATGGGTGTGCCCACTGCAGCGTATGCAGATACAGGCCGGGGCTGGAATCAAGATAACATCATGAGCCAATAACAGTCAAGCTCATGATCCAAAGAATAGATCACATCTAGCAAATGATAGCTACTCATAGTAGAAATTAAGTGAAACATACAGATTCAAGACAATATGTCAGATGGTTAGTAATGAACAGAAACCAATGTATCATTCATGATAATGAACGCATATTGCATTCTTCTCTCTTTTTCAGCTGGCAGGAAGACTGGGTCCACTGGTGAGCCAGAGGCGGAGGCTCATTCAGAGTCAGTGGGGTCACCTAATGGTTCATCAACCCCACCTGTGAAATGTGACCCCACTACCCCCCCCCCCCCCCCACCTTCCTTCAACAACTTGGGTCACCAAGCCGGCTTTCCTATTGGACAGATTCCCATGGTTTTCCACCAGCTCCTCCTCCTCCCACCAACGTCACAACCTGGCTCCCACGACCACCACCAAGCCCACCACAAGTGTGCAGGCTCCAGCCCGGCGTCAGCCTCTCCCCACTGGGCCACCACTCCTGTCACCTCCTCACCCAGGACCTCCATCACTGGGTCCACCACCAGAGGCTGGAAAGGGGGAGATGCTGACCCACATGCATCAGCTCGTGGAGAGCAATTGAGGGATCCAGGCCAGCATCTGAGGAGACACCAACTTATAGTCGAGTCGTACCTGGCCGGGCTGCTCCAGAACTCGGCAAGCCAGAGCGATGTAATCCTAGCATCGCCTCCTTCACCCAGAGGCCTCCCCTGCACAACAGCAGCCTGGCCACTCCTCACCTCCCGCAATGCCTCCGCCACCTCCAGTGCCACTGTCTCCTGGGGGGATGCTTCCCCTGCAAACCCCTCCCCCTCAACTTAGGAGTAGGTGGCTGCCCACGGAGGGTTGGGACCATGTAGCAAGGCGGAGGAGGATGTAGGGGCAGTAGATATGTTTTGACCTTCTCAACAGCACTACTCAGTGACAATCTATTGGTCCAAATGTTAATGTAATACAGCCTGGCTGCAGAGCATAGGATCATGGCCTATGTGATGGTGATATTTTGGACACAGATGGCTACCTCCCATCACATGGTCCATGATCCTCTTCACTGTGGACACAGAGGGTTCTGTTTAACATTTCAACAATTGATAATCACTGAGGAATGCCTTTAAAGAGAGATGCTGCAGCCCCTATCTGTTTTTAAGGCCTTATTTTAGGCACAATTCAGGTCCATGCAGGCATCTTCTTCATTTGCGTGCATTGTTCCAAAAAAGAAAGTAATTGTAAAATATTAACAGTGGCTGTCAGATAGACATTCCTTCAATGACAGCCCCTCCTAAACATGTAGCTCACACCATATTCATTAAATCATATATCCAGATTTATAACACATGATTGTTGTTAGCTTAAATTTAGACAAATACAGCTATGGCGGTGGACTTGCAGTCTCTCAATGGCATATTAATCAAATCCAGGATTAATACATGCACTAGTTAAGCATGTCATGCTCTCTGCAATATCAATATGAGAACAGGTACTTGTATCTGATGTAAGTAAAATTGAATATGGGTGATGCCCTTTGTGTCCTCTCTGTATTAATTGGTAGGTTTGCCGAATTTATGATATCATGAGTATCCTTTAGAATGTGCTGACACCTGTATACCAGATGAATGTGAAATCAATGTTGCTAAACAATATCAGATGGAAAAGGTGATCCAGGACCACTGACTGTGGTTAAAGCTAAGCATTCATTGTGAGATTACACATCATTATTAATGGTCATGGCTACTGATATATCATGACAACTAGCTAATGTTTAGTAATGCTTGCAGGTGAAGATTGGATAAGTTGGTATATTGTTTCAGTTACCATATTTAACACTGTATTGTACATGCAGTTTTTTTAGTTTTTTATCCTCCTCTGCCTTTTTTAGGTTCGGACCAGCTTTTTTCAGATTTGTGTTTTGGGAACATACTGTATGTGTGTAACTGGATTGTATTACATAGTCCAGAGGTTTATGCATCTGTTTAATTGAGCAGATAAAGGACCAGATGTAACTGCTATGCGCATTACTGGTTACTTCTATTAAATGGAGTAATGTATGATGATCCTTTTCTTCATCAGATTCTGGTTAAAGTGGTATAGTGACCACACATGATCCTAGTAGATGGTATGCATCATCATCATTATTATGCAGTATTACATTTCACCCTTTAGGTACACCCTTTTTCCCAAAAAGCCTCTTGCCCTTCCGGGGTCGCCCACAGTCCCATGATATTAATGCACAGTTGTATACATTTTTGAGTATGGTCTGTGTATTTAATAAAGTTTTGTTATACTGTTTTCACTGTTTCTGTGTGTTTTCAATGGGTAAGGTTTTGGGACATCCACATAAATTACATGTATTTCACAATCATATATATGTACAGAGATCATCTTCCTGTATACCCAAGTGGGACGCCTGTCCATCAATAGATGTCAGGCCTTTAATCTACCCTTCCTACCTACCGTAATCATCAGGTGAAGTTATCTTATTCTGGGTTATGGACCTTACAGTAGTACATTGAGTTGGACAATACTGAGGATCATCTTTCCTATTTGCTAACATGACCTGCTTATCTTCATTAGGCCCGTGTCATTCTAATCGGATTTCCTATAGATACATTCATGTCTTGCTATGTCTTTCTGTGCAGAGTGAACCCCTTATGTCCAGTATATCTCACTCTGGTTCGCCTGTCCCTGGGACCCCATCCCTATAATTTTTTAGCTTCCTTAGGGACAGACCAACAGTTTCATAGCAAAAATCCACATATAATACATGTAATAATCAGCATACATTTGAACAATGGTACATTAATGGAACCAAGCCATGGAACAACATGTATGTCACCACACACCCAGAAGTCTAATACATAGGGGAACAGCACCATGAGGCCCCAACACTGAGGTCATATGAATAAGCATAGTCCATCCTTTTACATACAGTTACACATAACACCTAATCACATAACACCTAATATTTGCTTGCAGTGTGCCATCCTTATCAAATAATTATACAAATTTACTGTCCAAAATATTTTCAGAAATATATACATTTTGTATGTTATTTGTTCATTGAAGAATGTTATGCAATTAATTCTGATGAACTTCCCTGCTTTAGTATTAAAAGTGGTTTACTGTCTTTTTAATGGCTGCTAGGGCACTCTTACGTCTTTGAAAAAGTATTTGCGTGTCCTATTTGGAACCCGTAATATTCTTTGCTACATTTGTCATTTATGGGTTGGAAGGCAATGGTGGGCTTGTTGAATTGTTGTTATTAAATATGGATTTTGCGTCTGTAGCACTCGTAAGATCTGCAGGCTTGAAACATCAAAGGAGGAGATAGGACGAAGTTACGTTTTGCGGGAAGTAAAAAGAAGGCAATTAAATATCAGTAACTTTTACGGGTTCCAGTAATTGTGATTTTGACAATTAAATAGGGATCACACTTCTTTCTCAGGGTTGTTAGTTGCAAACAATACACTGACACTCCCTTTTGAGATAAAAATAAATGAATTTTTTTTTTAATAAGACTATTAAAAAAATAAAATGTTATATGTATACTTGAGATCCATGAGAGCGGAGCAAGTTAAACTGCGTATTATGTTTTTCATTTGACTGTCCTTAATTATCATACACAGAATTTGCACCGACAACAAAATACTATTTTGCCAGTTGGTTCTTTTGATTTACCCTTTGAATCTCTGTGCAATCATTTTTCTTTTTTCTAATTAGCTAGTATATTGTGACAGGATTTTTTTTTTCAATTTTATTTTGTGTTGAATGGTGTTAAACTATTTCTAGTCTATGTGAAAGATCCATTAAATTTAAATAATAAACTCCAAAGTTTTTATGTAAATAGAGGTTCATCTAATGAAGTGCCATGTGGACACATTATAAAGATTGAGAGTGGACAAATATTGGAGAAAGAGAATCTGTATATTATCAGCTGAAGACAATTTAACCAACATGACCCTTTTACAGACTCTTTAGGCAATATTTTTGCACTACATACATTTTGAACCTGATTAATTAATTTTACCCTTCTCTGTATAATTTGCTTATACAATTTATACTCACTTACTTCTCAGAAGCCCCAGGAGCAACAGATTCTTACATACTGAAACCTCCCTATGTTTTCCTGTTCTCTCTTATGTAGGATGCCATCATGTTTTGTGATGAAAAGCCATTTGACCTAATGTAAGATGTCATGTTTCATAATTGTGACATAAAGTAATTCCCACATGAGTTGGAGAAATTCTGATGACAGTATTGCGTGATGTTCAGAAAAGTCACCCACTCGTAAAAATCCATCTCACAACTGTATCACACACACACATTGTATATATACTAGCGACTTGCCCGTCAAAAAATGACGGTCAATAAAAGAAAGTGTTGAAATGCTGTTTGTCACACAATGTGAGTGTACTGTGTGCCTCAAGTAACTAAATTCATCAAAAAGCTGAAATCTACATTACATAAAATAAGAAAAACTAAAATCACCAAAAATAAAAAATGTACATTACAGAAAATAAAAAAATGCATTAAAACCCCGCCCCCACTACAATTTTTTTTTAAAAATTACACACCTGAAAAGGAAATACATATAATACATACAATCCAATACATACATATAATACATACAATCCAATACAATTAAATAAAATCCAATACAATTAAATAAAATCCAATATAATTAAATACAATACAATACAATTAAATATAATACAATTAAATACAATACACCCCTATCTAATATACATGCCACTATCTAATATACATGCCACTATGTAATATACATCCCACTATATAATGTAATATACACCCCACTATCAAATATAAAATACTATCTAATAATACATCCCCCTATCTATCTATCTAATATACAATACATGCTATCTCTATATATAGCTACCCTAATTCTAAGCTACAATAAAATAATTAAGACCACTTACCTTTGAGATGTTTCTTCAGATCAGCAACCTGCGGTAAAAAAGATAAAAAAAAATAATACAGCACGTTTACATGAAATAACTAAACATTCTAAACATTCTAAATATTCTAAATATTATACTCACCTTTCCAGCATGTCCCGTTCCAGCATGTCATGCCCTCCATGTTCCGTCCTCCATGCTTGCGTCTTGTCCGGCGCTGCTCCTGTAAAAAAAAACATTACATTAGTAAACATAAAATAAAGTTAAATAAACAAAATGTACATTATACTTACCTCCCCGCGATGTCTCCGGCCTTCTGTTGTTCTTCCCCGAAAGCATCCGCGCTTTAAAAAAAAAAAAAAAAGCGACACACATCCACCCTGGCGCTAATGACCTTCCTATGGAGTGTTCCAGAATAAAATTGGCAATGGCAGCTTCTGATTGGCTGAAAAGGCTGTCTATCAAATTCAGCCAATGAGAAGACCCCAATTGTGAACCAATGAAAAAAGTATACACCCCAAAATACAACGCTGATTGGATAACACACCTCTCAATCTTTATTTGAACCAATCCTAAGGCTTTATTGCCATCAGCCAATCACATGGAATATACCCCCACGTGAAGACATCTGCGCCTTCCCATTGGCTGTAATATTGATTGATATTAACAGTAGCCAATGAGAATGCGCAAATCCTTCACCAATCATTACGTGAGGGTGTATTCCATTGTGATTGGCTATTTTCAGTGCAACCAATCAGAATGTGCAGAGGCTCCAACCAATCAGCCTGTGGGAGTGTATTCCATTGTGATTGGCTGAAGGCATCTGCGCCTTGTGATTGGTTTAAATAAAGATTGACAGGTGCATTATCCAATCAGAGTGGGATTTTAGGGTGTATCCCTTTGTGATTGGTTCACACATTGGCGCCTCCTGATTGGATGAATTTGATAGACAGCGTTTTCAACCAATCAGAAGGTGCCATTGCTTATTTTCTTCGGGCGCCTCATTAGCGTCGGGGATGTCTGGGAGTGCGGATGTAAGTATATATATATATATATTTTTTTTTTTTTATTACAGGGTGTGGCAGAAGAGGATCCGGAGCAGGCCGGAGACATCGTGGGAGGTAAGTAGAATGTAGATTATGTTTATTTTATTCTGATGTATGTGTATTAATGTTGTGTTTTTTTTAACAGGTGCAGCGCCGGAGAAGGATTAAAAGAATAAGGACGAGACATGCCGGAAAGGTGAGTAGAATATGTAGAATGTATAGAATGTTTATTTTTGTACAGTAAACGTGTTGCACTAATTTTTTATTTTTTTTCCGTAAGTGGCTGATCTCAATGGACATCTGCAAAGGTAAGTGGTCTTAATTATTTTATTTTAGCTTAGAATTAGGTTAGTTTATATATAGATAGCATTTATTGTATGTTAGCTAGGGGTATGTGTTTTATATAGATAGCATAGGATGCATTGCATATTAAATTGTGTAGATTGGGGATTTATTATTATATAGAGAGGATGTATATTAGATTATGGTATTTATTTATTTAGATAGATTGTGTGATGTATATTAGATAGGGGTGTATTGTATTGTATTGTATGTAATTGTATTGTATGTATTTGTATTGTATGTATTTGTATTGTATGTATTTCCTTTTCAGGAGTGTAATTTTTTTTTTGTAGTGAGGGGGGGGGGTTTGTAATGTTTTTTTTTTATTTTCTGTAATGTTCCTTTTTTATTTTTTGTTACTTGGTTTTTTTTATTTTCTGTAATGTAGTTTATTTTTTTTGTGAGTTAGGTTTTTTATTTCATGTAATGTAGATTGTTTTTTGTGACATTAGTCTTTTTTATTTTCTGTAATTAGAGTGGTGGGTGTTATTAGGGGGTAGGTAGTGTAGGTGTTAATAGGTTAGTGTATAGGGTGTTTAGTTGATATTTAATGTTTTATTGGGGGGGTATAGTGCAGTGTAGTGTTTATACTTAGTGTCCTTGAGGACCATCATGGCACTTATGTGGTTAATGTAGTGTTGTAACAGGCCCATAATGGTGTTAATATACCCTTATGGGACTGATGGGGTTAAATAGAGGCTTATGGGGGTCTGTATTGACCCCCATGAGTGACAGGGTTAAGGAAGGGCTTATGGGGGTCTGTATTGACCCCCATGAGTGACAGGCTTAATGAAGGGCTTATGGGGGTCTCTATAGACCCCCCTGAGTGACAGGGATAATGAAGTGCTTATGGGGGTCTATATTGACCCCCATGAGTGACAGGGTTAATGACGGGTTTATGGGGGTCTGTATTGACCACCATGAGTGACAGCATTAATGAAGGGCTTATGGGGGTCTATATTGACAGGGTTAATGATGGGTTTATGGGGGTCTGTATTGACCCCCATGAGTGACAGGGTTAATGAAGGGCTTATGGGGGTCTTTATTGACCCCCATGATTGACAGGGTGACAGTGTATATTTTTTTTCTTTTACAACAGGTCCTTTAAGGACCTTTACGGTCCTATAAGGACCTGTAATGCGTGAATTTTTAATTTTGATTGCAGCGGGGGTCCCCGATCGCGTGCATTCGGGATCCCCACTGTGATGGTGAATGTGGGGTTAATGCAGGGCTCCGAGCTTATCTCGGATCCCCCGGCGGTTAATGCGGGTTTCTGAGCTTATCTCGGATCCCTTCTTGTGTAATTTGTACATGGCTGGGCTGTAAGCCTCGTTTTCGTTTTTTTCGGTGGCCATTTTTTCTCTTGCTTAGGAGATTTTCGTGTGTCTGAACTTGGGAATTTGAACTTAAATGGAGGTGTAACCCCCTTGCTATGGGTAAGCTTTTTATGTAGTTTGTGTGAGTATTTGGTGTGTTTTCACTGTTTTTAGTTGGGCGCGGGTCGGCCGTTATAGTCGTATTTTTAGTGCGTGTGGCTGTTTGTTACGTTAAGGTTGGTTCCGAGGTGGGTTTTTTTTCTAAGTCGTGCGTGTGACGTGTTTAACGGCTCGCCTCGCTTCTCGAGGCTCGCCAGCAATTGCCTAAGGGCTGCGCTCATCGCTAAGTCGTACACACTTCGCAAACAGCGTGACGACGAATCGTAGTGGGACAATTATAATATGTGATATAGCGACAGTATATATATATATAACTATATATATATATATAGTGTGACCAAGATGACCGTGTAGAGCGGTGCTTTCCTGAGTTAGAAACGGATACCTTCTGTTGAGGCAGCAAACAGGTTTATTATGGAATAAAAAAAACAAATAGGAGCAGTAACTCTGCTTAAATAACGAAAATAAACATCTACATATACGGACTGACTGTGACACAGGAACGCCCTGACTGATACCTGTGCAGCTTACCTGCAACAGGGACAAAAAGACTACACCCCAGTGTCTTCAGGACAGAGCTCCCACTCCGTTGTACTCGGGAAGGAGTAATTCCGTAGGAATAGCGCCACCTAGTGGCAAGGACAAAGACAGTCTTTTAATAATTATAATTTGCCACCTTGTGGCCAGGTTACGAATAGTCTCTGGTTATTGAAAGATTGCCACCTTGCGGCCAGGTTACGAATAGTCTCTGGTTATTGAAAGATTGCCACCTTGTGGCCAGGATACAAATAGTCTCCGACTATTGCTATATTGCCACCTTGTGGCCAGGATACAAATAGTCTCTTGTATATCGGTAGTCTTTTCCACGTTTCTACATCAGTAGCCGCGGATGAAGCATAGGGCCCGCCCGTCTCTCCCTTATGCTTCACCCCAGGCACCCTTTGATTCAGCAGTATTAAATTATAGCATATGTACCGGTCAAACAACTTCCCTGGGGCATAATCAGTCTGGTACCTTCAAACAGGGCCTCTGTCAGCTCCACGCTCAGCACACCGCTTCTCCAAATAGTACTCTTTAGTAAAAATAGTGCAGGTCACAACAGTCCACGATATCCCACAGGTATTGTTTTCAGTCACTCTCTAAGGCTCAGGTATACAGTTGGACTTGTACCTTTCTGCTCCAAGTAACCGCAGGATCTCACTCACCACATGGCTTCTCCAAACAGTTCACCTTGGTCATCCCCGCAGCAATTCAGGCAGCTGTCAGTCCTCTCAACTCGCTGTACTTTACAGGCTCCTTCCAGCTTGTCTCCTAGGCAAATCCTCAGCTTCTGGCTTCAGCTTCCAAACTACTCAGGCCAGAGCCTAATCAGCAGCACACCCCCTCCCTTTCACTGGGGCTTCCTGGGGTTTTTATGCTGTAGCCCGTGACCAGGTGAATTTAAGTGTTTTAACTACCTGAGAGCTGGATACAAGGAGTAGTACAGCCTATGGCTTACATAACAGCCCTCAATAATCTGTCTCGGTTCCTTACATTCTCACAATAGATATATATATACTGTCGCTGGGCCCAGAAAAAAGTGCAAAAAGTTGCACAAAATACAATTATTATTATTATTATTATAGTTCATTTATAATGCGCCAAAATATTCCGCATCGCTGTACATAAATTAAGTTCAGACAAAGATAAATACAAATTAACATATAGCAAAGCAAGGAGGGCCCTGTCTTTGAGCTCGGAATCCAATGTCCATGGTGAATTCCCAAAGTACTTAGGATAGAAACTTGCAGAAATACAATCTAAGGTATAGTGAGTGGTAAAAGAGGGAGAGAGATGTGATAAGCATGTTAGGGTGGAAGGTGATACGCTTCTTTAAAGAGATGCGTTTTAAGTGAGGTTTTAAATGTTTTGAGGCAAGAGGATAATCTGGTGGAGCGAGGCAAGGAGTTCCAGAGACTAGGGGCAGCACAAAAAAAGTCCTGGAGGTGGGAATGAGAGGAAGTGACAAGAGTTTTGGAAAGAAGAAGGTCATTAGCAGAACGAAAAGGGCGGGTGACTATTTGGAGATGATAGCAGAGATGTAAGGGGGAGCGTTATTGTTGAGGGCTTTGTAAGTTAGGGTCATGATTTAAAATGTTATTCTTGAGGCTAAGGGAAGCCAGTGGAGTGATTGACAGAGAGGTGATGCCGACAATGAACGTTGTTTACGGGAAATGAGTCTAGCAGAGGAATTCATAATGGATTGAAGTGGAGATAGTCGGGTGGTGGGTAGGCCAACAAGAAGCGAGTTGCAGTAGTCTAGTCGAGAGATAATTAGAGAGTGTATAATGATTTTAGTTTTGTCTTGTGTAAGATAGTGACGAATTCTGGAGATGTTTTTTAGATGGAGAAGACAAGATTTAGTTAGTGATTGCATGTGAGGGATGGAAGACAGAGAGGGGTCCAGTAGAACTCCAATACAACGGGCTTGGGAGAAGGGGGTGATGATGTCGTTGTTGACAGTGACAGAGATGTGAGGAATTGATGCTGTGGGAGAGGGAGGGAAGATTAGGACTTCAGTTTTAAACATGTTGAGTTTGAGATGGTGGGTGGACATCCAAGAGGATATACTAGAGAGGCAGTTGGAGATGTGTGTTAGAAGAGAGGGGATAGATCTGGTGCAGAGAGGTAGATTTGCTTTGAAACTCGCAGACTTACAACCTGAAGGTATTGTGAGAGGTAAAGGAGGAAGAGAGCATGTGAGGGTGGAAGGTGATATGCTTCTTTAAAGAGATGCGTTTTTAGTGAGGTTTTGAAGGTTTTTGAATGTTCCAAGGGGATATACTAGAGAAGTAGTTGAAGAGGTGTGTTAGAAGAAAGTGGGAAAGATCTGATGCTGAGAGGTAGATTTGGGTGTCATCTGCATAGAGATGATAAAGAAGCCCAAAATAGTTTATGAGGGTACCAAGTGAGGAAGTGTAGATGGAGAAGAGGAGAGGGCCTAGGACTGATCATTGGGGTACACCAACAGACAGGGGGTGAGGAGAAGAAGAGGTGTCAGAGATGAAGATACTGAAAGATCAATTTTGTAGATATGATGAGAACCAAGAGAGGGCAGTGTCACGAATACAGAGGGAGGAGAGGATATGGAGTAGAAGTGAATGGTCGACAGTGTCAAAGGCAGCAGAGAGATCTAGAAGAAGAATTGAAAAATGACCTTTTGACTTGGCACTAAGCAGGCTCTTTGGAATAATGAAAAGATGAGTGGCAGCAAACTTGCTTTAATACCTTGAGGTGTAAATTAGCACAATGTATTGAAATATTTTTAAATAACAGTGTTTAGGCTATTCATAACATATAGTTTCAAAGGGTGTAAGAGCCACTATGGGCTAAACTGGATAAGTTCCCTGATTTGAACATAGCAAAAAAATTCTGTTGACAGTATTCCATCATGGTCAGAGACATCACTCACTGTCAAAAACCCATTTGATCTAATGCAATTAATGGAGTGAAAAAAAGGGGTTACAAAACAGAGACATGGATTTAGGATATGTTTAATTGTTTTTAAAGAGTAAGAAACCACATCGCCTAGTTATAGAGATAAGGGACAGATAAACATACCAGATTTTTATGAGTATAATTATCCTTCTAAAAATGGATGTCCTAAAGCATCTAAATCAGCTTTGTGGAGTAGAATGATGAGCATCTGAAAAGTAATGCGAGATTACAAGAAATTGTAAAAAATTGTTTGAGATACACTAAATATTGGATGCAGAATGTGCTAATAATTGTATGGTTTACAATGTATTGTAAAAAGAAAAAGGTAGAATCATATACAACTTAGTAATTGAATGGGGTCTTATACTGTAGATCATTTCAAAACATAATTAAATGCTTGTAACTGTTTTATGGCAAAAGCAGATTTTTTGTTTACTCTTTTTGCATCCTTTTTGTAATTTTTCCCTTATATTTTCACTCCACTTTTTTTTCTGCTCTTTACTAAAAGCACTTATTATTTATGAGTATACATTCAACCTACAACCACATCATTCATTGTTAATTTCTGGGAAAATCCTCTTCCACATTCTGGACATCTAATAGGGGGTGGAGAGAAGCAGAACAGACTGAATATGAATCGCTAAAACTCAAAGTAAGACATCAAACTAAAAAAAAAAGCACAAAACTAAGAAAAAGAAATATAAAAATAAAAACAACAGAAAAATTAAAAAAATATTCCTTTAATAAGAATTACAACCACTGCTACCCAGGAAGCATATGTAATGCAACCAAACTATTCAAAAAATTAATCACTTGCCATGATACATAATACTTCTGAAGGAACTATTTTTTCAATATTGTTATTACAATAGTAGAAAGGCTGGAGGAGTTTTTAAACTAGTAGGTGGGGGAGGGACTAGATCTAGGTAATGGGGTAGAAAGTGTAGAGGGTATAAGGGATGAATTAACAACTCATAGGGGAGGAGATGGGGGGAGGGGTAGTATAGTCAAAAGGGAGGTAGTACTAAGTAACCCAAGTACAGAGGCAGGCACTTCCGAACTACAGACTCATAACATAAGGTGTATGCTTGCTAATGCCAGAAGCTTGCCAGGAAAAATGGGAGAGTTAGAATTATTAGCAATTAATGAAAAATGGGATTTAATAGACATTACCAAAATGTGGTGGGATGAATCTCATGACTGGACTGTAAATCTGGATGGTTATAACCTATTTAGGAAAGATAGAGGCAATGATAAAAGGAGGAAGGATTTTTCTGTATGTTAAGCCTGAATTTAAGCTTATAGTCAGAGAATATATTTATGGGGACCTAGTGATAAAGTTGAATGTTTGTGGGTAGAGTTAAATAGCAGAGACAGATTGGAAATGCAGCTAAGCATGGGCAAGTTCTAATAATGGGAGATTTTAATTACCCTGAAATAAACTGGATAAATGAGACCAGCAGTTCAGCTAAGGGGAGCAGGCTCTTGAGTACACTCAGGGATCATTATCTGGCCCAGGTTATACAAGACCCTACTAGAAATGAAGCTATCTCAGATTTAGTCATCACAAATAATATTGATAATATAAAATGTTGGAATAGGGCAACCTTTGGGAAACAGTGATCACAACACAGTCTCATTTGAGATTGAATTAAAAAAAAAACTGTAAGGGGCCAACAAAAACTCAAGACAAAGTATAGACTGGGACAGAGAACTGATAGGTAAAAACACTGAACATAAATGGACAACATTTAAATCCTTACTAAATATAAATACACAAGAGGGGACAGAGACTGCTTTACGGGAGTACAAGGCAATCAACAAGGCTTGCAAAAGAGCTATTAGACTGGCTAAAATAGAAAATGAAAAATGAATTGCAAAAGAAAGTAAGACTAACCCTAAAATATTTTTTAAGTACTGTATTGGTCCGAATATAAGCCTCACCTGCATATAAGCCACACCCGTAAAGTTCAAGGGGAAAAAATAGAAAAAAGATAGTACTCAAATATAAGCCCCACCCGTAAAATTGGCGAGAAAAAGACTCTCAAAGTGATCAGCCATTGCAAGAAACAGGCTTTCTAATTAGCACTGTAGCTTTTTTTGCAGGTTACAGGCTTTACAGGATGTTAGAATCACTAAAACCTTAAATCGCTATTCAATACCTCAGTCTCAAGCACAAAAATCGGCACCCTTAACTCGCAATCGCACAAATCGGCAGTCATTTTGTGTTCACAAATATAAGCCGCACACCTAACAAGCAAAGTTCGCAAATCGGCAATTATTTTTTTTACGGTCGCGAATATAAGCCGCACCCGTAACTTGCAAGCTCAAAAATCGGAAAAAAAGGTGCAGCTTATATTCGGACCAATACGGCATATTAATGCTAAGAAGATGAGAAAGAAAGCTATAGGAACATTAGAATGTGAAACAGGCCATCTGAAAATTAGCGACCAGGAAAAGGAAGATGAGCTAAATAATTTTTTTTCTTCGGTATACACAAGGGAGGTACCAGTGGTTGGGACACTGCAACATAATGGGGCTACACTACCTTTGCCAAATAATTGGTTAACACAGGAAGTAATCCAAAAGAGGATGGGAAAAAATAAATGTTAATAAAGCCCCGGGTCCTGATGAAATACATCCACGGGTACTGAGGGAACTGGGTTCTTTAATAGCCAAACCATTATATTTAATTTTTTAAGATTCACTCAACACAGGGTCTCTACCAGATGACTGGAGAAAAGCAGATGTGATACCTATATTTAAAAAGGGAGCAAGAGCAAATCCGGGGAATTCTAGACCAGTGAGCCTCACTTCTGTAGTGGGGAAGCTTTTAGAAGGGTTAATGAGGGATAATATACAAGAATATATCTATTTGAACAGGATTATAAGTAGGAGTCAACATGGATTTATGAGGCATAGATCATGTCAAACAAATCTAATTAGTTTCTATGAGGAGCTTAGTAGAAACCTGGATCAAGGCAACTCAGTGGATGTAGTCTTTTTGGATTTTGCAAATGCTTTTATGACAGTGCCACATGGGAGACTATTGTGCAAACTAAGAGATACATGAATTGCAGTAAATATCTGCTCATGGGTTGAGAGCTGCCTAAAAGACCGGAAGCAAAGGGTTGTTGTAAATGGAACATACTCCGATTGGACTAATGTGGTAAGTGGGGTTCCTCAGGGTTCAGTATTAGGTCCTCTCCTTTTTAACATTGTAACAAACACCTAGAGTTAGAAGTAAGGAATAATTACCAGCTTTAATATAAGGCTGAAAGGCTATCTATATTCGTTCTTTTCCTCACACTTGGAGAGTACACGTCTGAGTAGTGGATGGATTTGCCGAATGACCACATGATGGCGCTGGATTTTACTAAGCACAGTTTTATCCAGAGAATTAGCAGAAGACCATATATGGTATTCTTGAACGCATCGGTGTGTGTAACTTTGAGAACCGGATATGTCTAGTTTTACATGTGGCCGAAGGAATCCTTTGTGTGGACAGCTGACCAGTGAGGGGACTTTGTGAAGGACATGTGACCTAACGGACCAGTAGGAGCTAGGGAGGAGTATGGGGGTGGAATTGAGAATACAGGATATAGGTAGCATACCAGGTTTTTTCTGTCTCTTTCTCTTTGCTCTTTGCAATCTACAACTCTCTGGACTCTCTTCACTAAACTGTGAAGGCCTGGTAAAGTATCTTACTATCATACACACACATGGACATAATTGGTAGTGTTAGAATGCCTTTCTGCTAAGTTAAGAGATGTTGTTTCCATACTATTATCATATATTATTAATGTATTTGTATTAATTATTGTGTTCTAATAAATGTACATTTCGTAACTATAAATCTGTAACGCCTCTTGAATATATATATTTATTTATTTGTTTATCCGTAGAAGACAGGAATCTCATAGGATGAGATTAGAATAATTATTATAATCATAATTAATATGATTATGAATAATAATATTGTAATTAATTAATGTAACCGTTTTTATAACAAACATATTTATTAATGACTTAGAGGTAGGATTGGAGTGTGGTGTCTCCATTTTCACTGATGACACGAAGTTGTGCAAGGTAATTAAATCAGATAATGATGTGCTTTCCCTCCAAAGGGATTTACATAAAATTGATCTGGGAAGGAAAAATAGCCATGCAATTTATAATCTTAATGGAGCAAATCTAGGTGTATCAGATATTGAAAGGGATTTGGGAGTGCTTGTGGACAACCATCTAGGTAACAGTGCTCAAACCCAAGCAGCAGCTGCAAAGGCAAATAAAATATTAGCATGTATTAGGAAGGGTATAGAAGCAAGGGAAGCAAATATAATTCTGCCACTATACAAATCTCTAGTACGCCCTCATTTGGAATATGGAGCACAATTTTGGGCACCACTTCATAAAAAGGACATTTTAGAGCTGGAAACGGTACAGAGGAGGTCAACAAAACTAATAAGGGGAATGGAGGGGCTAAGTTATGAAGAAAGTCTAACCAAATTAAACGTATTTTCTCTAGAAAAAAGAGGAGATATGATTACCTTATATAAATACATCCAGGTTCAGTATAAAGATTTGTCAAGGGAGCTTTTTGTGCCAAGAGGTTTTCAACTGACAAGAGGAAATCCCTTGAGGTTAGAAGCAAAAAGATTCCACCTTAAAGAAAGAAAAGGGTTCTTCACAGTAAGGGTGGTTAATCTGTGGAATTCTCTACCAGAGGAGGGGGTGACAACGGATTCGATAGATAACTTTAAAAGGGGACTGGATTTATTTCTAATTAAAAAGGGAATAATTAGAGAGACAGTATTGATCCAGGGAGAAATCTGATCGCCAGTATCTGGGGTCAGGAAGGATTTGAGACGTCTTTGAGACGACTGGCTAAGTCTTACTTGTTTTTTTTTTTTCTGTTTGCCTTCCTCTGGAATAATAATAAAAAAAAAAAAATATTTGATTAATAATAAATTAACAACTAAGTAATTCATATTTAATCTGCATATTGCAGATCAGATGAGATCTTAAAAGTTTGAACTTGATGGACTGAAAGTCTTTTTTCAACCTTAATTACTATGGGCCTCATTCAATTGCGATTTGGCCAATTGAATCGTACTCTATATAAGCACAGAGCATATATTTTTTAAAGAAGTTTTTAGTTAGTGAAAATCTATTGAAAAGTAAGATTTTCACTAACTAAAAACCTCTTTAAAAAACATATGCTATGTGCTTATTTAGAGCCCTATTCAATTGGCCAAATCGCAATTGAATGAGCCACTATGGGCCTCATTCTATTAACGGCCGTAGGAGATGCGTGGCTGCAAGGACCGGCCGCAGGCTATTTGCCTATTCTATTCCCTTGCGGCCGAGGGCTCCGGCAGGCTTGCGCCCTGTTATCCCTTGCGGCCGCACGTGCAGCAGGAAAGCCTTTGATCTTACACGCCCACAAGAGTCGCAAGAAAGCCCCGGTTGCTATTCAATTGCTATGTAAACCCTCTTGTCATGGCCGTAATTACTTGCACCAAAAAGGTCCGGCTAGCACCCAATTAAGCACATAATAAAGCCATCCTGCACTTTGATGAGACGATAAAGTGATTGGAGGTGTTAGCATTCATAGCACAACATTCCCCTACACTCAAATCTGAAAATCATTTTTAGTTTAATTCATGTCAAATGTCCATGGACAAAGTCCCAAGGGCTTGGAGCACATCAGACCCACAAAGGCTGCGGGATTAGCCTCCGTCAAGTCCGTAAATGGGTTAAATAGACCCACGGGTCGTAAAGGGCTTACTTACAAGTCGTAGCATAGAAAAGCCATCCTGTACTTTTATTAAAAGTGAAAGGGATGTTTGGTTTTAGAATTAATATCTCAACATTCCCCTACTCTCAAATCCGCAAATAAAGATATTTAACTTCATGTTCAATCTTCGTGTTTTATCTATCTCACAAGCCCGCACGGGTTTCAATAACGAGCTACGGGCTTGGAGGGCAATCATCCGCCAAACCCGTACGTGCTTCACCAAGAAGCTACGGTCGTGAGTTACGGCCAGAAGTCTCAAGCCCGTAATCCTGGTTTTCCTGGCGCCACCTGAAATCAATTAACCAATAGGAAGACGACAATCAAGGCCGCAAATAGCTTAAAAGTGCGGGAAATTCATAAATCTGTGACTGTGTTGTATGCTGGGCAAGTGGACACACAGGTCTTGGAGTTGGAGAGTTTTGAGAGAGAGCAAGAGCAAGAGAAAGAGTGAGGAGAGGAGGAGAGATGGAGGGAGAGAGATAAGGCAGGGAAGGGAGAGGCCAGGGAGAGCAGGGCCCCCAGCCACAGGCTGGCCAGCAAGCTGATGCTGCTGCTGCTGCCAGAAAAAGGGCATCAAACTTCAATCAAGAGGAGATCGAGACTATCGTAAGAGGAGTTCAAGCCCACCACTCCATCTTAACCGGTGGGAGCGAGGTGAGGCCCAGGCAAAGGACAGACGAATGGAGGGCAATCGCGGCTGAGGTCTCTTCACTGGGGTATGCAAACCGGACCTGGCAGTCTGTCCAGCACCGGTACCAGGACTGTCGCATTGATGTCAAAAAGAAAATGGCGAACGAGGCCAATGCGGCACGTGGAACCGGTGGTGGGCCTCCAGAAACCTTTACATACCCCGATTGGGATTCCACAGTGCAAGATATGATCCAGCCAGCGGCAGTCGTGGGCATCCTTGGCCTGGTGGACTCGGGTGGGTCAGAAAGCCTGCAATGTGAGTACCATGTACACCTTAACACCCTCATATGTACGCACATGTACCCCACACAGATAGATAACTGACGTTGAATTGCACTGTAAGATATCTGGTTGTGACTACAGATATATGAGGCAGCAAAAATCATGTAAATCCAGTGTAAAGAAATATACTTGTCAGAATTGTTACCAATGAAATATATGTCCAATACCTCCTCCCACAACTGATTATGATACCGTTTTGCAAATCTATTGATGTTACTGTTATGTTTGGTTCAGAGTGCATATAAAGTATACATGACAACTCCATTGCAATTGTTTGTTTATTGTCATGAGTTCCCCTGTCACACTCTACTCCATGTTAAACTGGCCCATTCATAGCTGTTTGGTTTAACACTCCTACTGCTTGGAACCCATGTACATCTTGAAACTAGGTATAGCGGATGTATCCTGTTTTATGTGGGCATTTCAGTATGTGCTGGAAGAGTGCTGCCGCCGACTCTAGGGATGCGGCTGCGCTTACGTCCCCATGTAGCCATCAAAAATAGTTGGTACACCCAAAGCCCCTAACCCTCTAACCCTAACCCCCTAAACCCCACTTTCTAACTATAACCGATACCCCCTAACTGTAGCCAGAACCCGAAACCCATAACCACTTACCCGGCCTGCTGGGCTGGCGTAGCTAGAGTCGGTGGCGGTGCACTTCCAGAGATGCGCACATACAACAGGATAGGTCCGGTATAGCTGGTACATCCCCATGAGACTACATGTATGGATGTGCACACTGCAGCATATGCGGATACAGACTCTGATGGACTGCAAGTTTGTCTCGTGTACCCGCCTAATCTGCACCATGTTACATTAACATGTTAACTCACATTGCTGAGGATTGGTCACAGATTGGTCTGTATCACACACTGGCCAACAGATTCAGATGAGCACGTGTCCTAATTAACTGCAGTTGGCACACCGCACCAGCATTACATATAGTCATATGAGCCATGGGCCCTTTCCTGTTATCTGACCGTGGTAGCAGCAGTGAGCAGCCTCTACATGTCACAGCATTTTCCTGGAGATTATATAATCATGCAGATTTAGTGGGTTATGGTGGTGTTAAGGTAAGGGTTTTCCAATTAGAGTGAGGGCTAGTGCTTTTGGGCTTGTGTGTAAGGTGAAAATGATGTATATAATAGCGGCAGTGCCATCTATAAGCCCCTTGGTCCAACTGCTGCTGCCAGCAGTCGCTGTCACATAACAGGAAAGATCCCAGCCAGGATACACAATACTAATGATGCAGATCAATTTTTATTTGCGTCAAACATTCACAGCCAATTACAAGTCACTATGATCTCAGAGATATGGAAACACACATCAATCAATTTTCAGAACAACAATACTCAAATACAAATCTTGTCTCATTTCAGTACCAGCCAGGCGTACCCTGCCTCCTCAGAGACCTGAAATATCGGGCCCTGCACCATGCCAAGATGCAGGACCACCTGCAGCAGGACCACCTGCAGCAGGACATATTGCGGAAAGTCCACCTGGGCCCTCCACAAGATGCCAGCCATTGGCTCCAGCAATGGCCCCTCCAGCCAGGATGATAATGGCGCCGCCTGGGTCCCACTCAATGTGGGCTGGCCAAATGTGGGGACAGCCAATGTGGTCCCATCCCAGTTGGGCCCAGGGTATGGAGCCACAGGTAATGGTGCCCTAGAGCATGGGCCCCGGCAGGGCATGTGGCTTCAACAGGCCCTGCAGGCTACTCCGGCCCCACAGGCCCCGCAGCCCACTCCGGCCCCACTGGCCACTCCGGCCCCACAGGCCCCGCTGGCCACTCCGGCCCCACAGGCCCCGCAGGCCACTCCGGCCCCACTGGCCACTCCGGCCCCACAGGCCCCACTGGCCACTCCGGCCCCACAGGCCCCGCTGGCCACTCCTGCCCCACAGGCCCCGCAGGCCACTCCGGCCCCACAGGCCCCGCTGGCCACTCCGGCTTCACTGGCCACTCCGGCCCCACAGGCCCCGCGGGCCAATCTGGCCCCTCAGGCCCCACAGGACACTCCGGCCCCACAGGCCCCGCAGGCCACTCCAGCCCAACAGGCCCCGCAGGCCACCCCGGACCGGCAGGCCACTCAGGCCCGGCAGGACACTCCGGCCCGGCAGGACACTCCGCTCAGCCGTGCCTCCACCGAGAGGACTCAATGGTCTGGGTCCGCGCCAGGTAGTCCGGCGCTGTCAGCGGCCCAGTGCCATGATTTCCTCGCTCATCTCCAGCATGAGCGGGAGCAAAATCAAGAATTCATGCTGGAGATGAGACGGCATAATGAGCGGGTGTTTCATGAGATGAGGAGGCATCACCAGGTCATGGAGATGAGACGGCATAATGATCGGGTGTTTCAGGAGTTGAGGAGGCATCACCAGGTCATGTAGATTGTACAGCATAATGAGCTGATGTTTCAGGAGTTGAGGAGGCATCACCAGGTCATGGAGGAATATGCTGGAAGGGCCGAAATGGCCCGAGAAGGCCATCCACTTGAACAGGCTACCTCCTCAACCTCCCAGACCTTGCCCCCAGCATCCAGGGCAGAAGAGCCGCCAACCCATCCAAGACGTCGTGGCCGGCCTAGGACAAAGGTTGGCAAAGGCCAGGAGGGTCAAGACCAACACAAGCGAAAATAGGTGAGAACATGTTCATGTTGCATATAGAAGCAATTGATGTCCAAGATCTATTGACGTTGAGGTGTTGCAGTCAATGCATATATTGTTCTAATTGATGTCTCTTTAGGTTCAAATCGACACACGGAGTGGTTGCCTCACATTTTCATTTTTTTTGTTATATAATTTCCACACATAATAAATATTATGTATTGCTCACATTATCATTGTTTGTTTTCGTTTGTACTGTACCATGACTGTTAAACACCAGATGAATGCTACAAAACAACGTTATTGTATTAGTACATACATCTTCCTTCAATATACCAGCCCTGTGTTAATGTAGGGTTGGGGTAACAGCCACTAGTGCAGCTGAGGGTGGATGTAATATTCCTGAGTTTGATTCCAGTAACGGCGATGCATGATATTCATGTTTCTGACACATGCATTCATTCAGGGTAAATATCAAAAGTGAGTACACCCCTAAGTGAAAGTGTAAATATGTTCATGCACTGACTTAACCCTCATGGGGATGGAGTTCACCAGAGCTTCACAGGTTGCCACTGGAGTCCTCTTCCACTCCTTCATGATGATATCATGGAGCTGGTGGATGTTAGAGACCTTTCACTCCCCACCTTCCATTTGAGGATGCCCCCACAGATGCTCGATAGACTTTAGGTCTGGTGACCTACTTGGCCAGTCCATCAACTTTTTACCTTCAGCTTCTTTAGCCAGGCAGTGGTCGGCTTGGAGGTGTGTGTTGGGGTCGTTATCATGTTGGAATACTGGCATGCGGCCCAGTCTCCGAAGGGAGGGATCATGCTCTGCTTCAGTATGTCACAATACATGTTGGCATTCATGGGATCCCTCAAAGAACTGTAGCTCCTCAGTGCTGGCAGCATGCATCCCTTCCCTTGGGAGACTGGGCTGCAGGGCAACATAACATAACGACCCTAAACACACTGCCAAGACGACACTGCCTTGCTAAAGAAGGTAAAGGTGGTGCACTGGCCAAGCTTGTCGCCAGACCTAAACCATATTGAGCATCTGTGGGGCATCCTCAAACTAAAGGTGGGGGAGTGCAAGGTCTCTAGCATCAACCAGCTCTGATGTATCATTAAGGAGTGGAAGAGGACTCCAGTGGCAACCTGGGAAGCTTTGGTGAACTCCCTGGCCATGAGGGTTAAGGCAGTTCTGGCAAATAATGGTGGCCACACATAATTGACATTTAGTGCCAATTTGGACATTTCAAATTAGGGGTGTACTCACTTCTGTTGCCAATGGTTTAGACATTAATGGCTGTGTATTGAGTTATTGATGGGTCAGCAAACTTACTTTACATTGTAGCAGAGTGTCATTTCTTCAGTGTTGTCACATGAAAAGATATACTAAAATATTAACAACAAGGTGTACTCACTTCTGTTAGATACTGTATGTTCAATATTAGGATGTGAGCCACTTACAGACACCTGTCTCATTTGTCTGGCTTTGTGTCATATAGATTGTTAATAGCAACCTTCCCTCATGGTTGAAATCAGTAATGCAAACACACTGTGAGAATTCTATTGACACCCCTAACTGATGGTGCAGAGCCCAGATGTGGAGTATGAAGGTCCTTTCATTGATGTTACAGAAATGCTATGGTATCAACATTGACGAGGCAGACACAAACAACATCTCGGATAAATCATATTTACTATTTACAGAAATTAACAAAGCACGCTTGCCACAAAGCCACAGGTTGACTAATCATCACAGGTATGCAAAGGATTATGGTGGTGGTGGGGGGGGGGGGGGGATAGGATACAAAATCCAAGGAACACAGGGAAATAGGGATATGAGAGCAGAATGCAGGCAAAGGAAATTACGTTGATATAGATGATCATGGGATTTACAGTGTATCACCCAACATTAGGCAATATAATTGATCTCATTATTGTTACTACATATATATATATATATATATATATATATATATATATATATAACAGTCAATAAGGAAACACCACAATAATCCAGAATAAGGTGATATACATATGGGGAGAGCAAAATGTATGCTTGTGTGTAAAACGGACACTCTGATGCAACATTATAAGTATAAGTGCTCAATCAGTGAATGCTATGAGCCCATGAGGTCAGTTCTCACGCAACAATAAGTAGCCCCTACATAGATAACCTTGGTCAAAAAGATGGGGACCTGACCAGGACCATATCAGTCAGATGTTACTTATTTCAGAGAACTCACAACAAACCAAGCAATATCAAGGGTAGTTTGTTCTCTGATTGAGCATGTATACTCACTGTTGTTGCATATGCATAACTGAAGATTAACGTAACCTCATTAACTGTTAGGTCCCAAGCCTGGATTTACTCTTCCCCATATGCACAGGGAGGGTCACATCAGCACTGAAGAAAAGATCTGGAAGGGTTTGTGCTGCAGGCTTCACAACAGTCCAAGTAGAGGAGAGGATAGAATGTCTAAACCAATAGGTACCTATGAATCGAGATAGACTATATGAGCATACACATGCTGTGGATATACCAGGAACATCAGCTGACAAATGTCACATCACGTCTGCATTGTATAGGGAAATTGTCTCGTGACACATATCGGCTATTCAGTCAAGATAATCAGATATCACACTGGATCCAACAAAGCAATGAAACGGACACATGCACATACATGAGGACATTGATATGGCAATGGAATGTCATGATGTTTATCGTCATGCCTTGTTCTGACCGTGATCTGGAATAAAAACACACAAATATTTTATTAGTGGAAACCTTACATATGCCATATGAGCAGCCACCAACAGATGCAGGTATGTCGGCACACATGTTATGCATTCGGATCTCGTACAAGCTAACCATCTGTCAGATGATAATGATGGCCCAGACTAATTTGTCCTGATGTGGGAATATTATGATTAGTCTAATTATTATTATTATCATTTATTTGTATTGAGCAAACATATTCCGTGGCGCTGTACAGGGGAGAAGAACACGAAAATATACAGTATGTAATATTGCCAACGCCAGAAAATGGAGGGCCCTGTTTTGAGCGTAAAGTCTGGTGATAACTGATTTCTTCCCAAAGGCCCCCACAAGATTAGAAAATCACCACTTCCAAGCTAAAGGTAATGGACATGGGGAAGAGTAGATAAGGAATAGCAAGGTTAATAAGTAAGTGAGAGATACATAGGAAGGAAGTTGTGTCAAGTAGAAAGTTATGCATTAGTCGGAGAGGAAAGGGGTCAGATGTAAAGTGTGATGCACTATTATGTAATAAGGTATCTGCCCCATGTGGACAGATAATGTAATTTGCAGATGGGACAGTTAGGAGGCACATAATTTTAAATAATAAAAATTATTTAATAAAATATTAAATAGTAAAGTTTAAAATCTTGACCCTAACTTATAAAGCCCTCAACAACAGCGCACCCCCATACATCTCTGCTCTCATCTCCAAATACTCCCCCACACGCCCTCTTCGTTCTGCTAACGACCTTCTTCTTTCTACCACTCTTGTCACCTCCTCTCACTCCCGCCTCCAGGACTTTTCTCGTGCTGCCCCTATTCTCTGAAACTCCTTGCCTCGCTTCACCAGACTATCCTCCTGCCTTAAATCCTTCAAAACATCAATAAAAACGCACCTCTTTAAAGAAGCCTATAACCTTCCTCCCTAACAGGCTCAGCACTGCTCAGCACTACTCTCTCCCTACTGTACCACATACAAACTTTAACCTTTAGATTGTAAGTCTGCGAGTTTCAATCCTGTGCAGTGCTTTAGGGAAAGCGCTATGGACACTGGATTCCAAGCTCAAAGACAGGGCCATACACTCTTTGCAATGTATGAATCTTTAACTTGTCATTGCCTGTAACTTAACTTATGTATAGCGCTACGGAATATGTTGGCGCGTTACAAATAAACGATAATAATAATAATAATAATAATTTAACCACAGCTTGAGTAAGATTAGCTGATGGGCGAATAAAAGGGGAGAGGTGGGCATGAGAGGTGAAATGAAAATGTTGGAGACAAAAAGGGGAGAAGTAAAGAAGAGTCTGAGGAAAAGGCAGGGGATGTGAGGAAGAAGGCAAGAGAAAATATAGTGTAAAGGGTTAATCGGGATGGTTAGCAGAAGTTGCTAATCGTTCAGGTGTCGAAGACTTGTGTGACTCAATAAATTAAGGGTAAACAGGGGTGGGTGGGATGAGGAGAGAGACAGACAGACAGACAGAGAGACAGAGAGACCAGTGCAGCCTGTAATAGAAATGGAAGATCCCAACTATCACACATTGATGCATGTTCGGACATCCACATGTGGTTCTCTACCTTGCATAGATCAAGTGGAGTATTCAACGAAGAGATCTGTTCCCCCAGGACACGTCTGCATGGTCCGATAAACCTTTTGGACCGCTTCAGCAATACATAGGGGATGTCCTGTGGAAAAGAAAGTTAGGCCTACATTAATGGAGTTATTAGTCATTTCCTCTCATGCATACATGCACATGTTTCCCGCAAATACTCACTTACAATGTAGACAACATTGATGTAGCTGATGTTCTGTTGCTGTACAGGTCGTTTCCCATGTCTGTGTGGGTAAACAATGTGTTGACACGCGGCAGCATTTCTGTAATGGCAATATGATGATATGAGTCACACAATCCATATGATATATTGCACAATGATTCCTAGTTAACACATCCTTGAGACTATTCCTGTTATCTGACTGAGAATGCTTTTACCAGCATTCGCTGACAAAGAACAGGAGAGATCCCCTCTTTGCATCCCATGAGGTACATTTATTATGGTTTACAATATGCTGGTATGTTCATATATCCAGATTGCTATGAATTGCATTGACCTCCATGGGATGTGGAATAGCATGATCAGACAATGGGAACATTACTGTTCTGTGAAGATGTTTTCAAATATGATTGTGAGGCCTATATCCATTGACATTGTGGAATACATCAGACATCCATTTAGCTTAGCTTCTGGAGGTTTGCAGATATCAATATATATGATGTGTATGGGAATGTGCGCATACTTACCATTAACGGATATCAGAGCAGGCTGTATTTGATACAGTGTTAAGAATGCGTCACGAGACATATGTTACATCACAAAGCTATCCTCTACTGTGGACTGTTGGATATTCTGTATGACAATTGGGAAGGAGAAAAGAGATGTATTAGTAACCATAATCAAGGTACATTATAGTTGATTGTTATTAGTTTCAGACTTACATTCTAACACTCAGAACCCGAAGCCTTAGCCCAAAGACCCCTAACCCTAAAACCCCTAAGTCCATCCTTAAGTCCTTATCTCAACTCATGCGCGCAGATGTTGTGCGCGCTATTGAGGGACTCTATTTTGTCTGTTGGCGCATGCGTTGTTGCGCATTTTTCCCGCAAAACGGAATAGCATTACAGTGGAACATGATGTATATGTTAGGGGATCCTTTATGGGTACTCACCCAGTAGCCACCCAGGTGGAGCTTGTCCAGACTCAAAATAACGATGGGTGGATGACTGACGCAGGATATGGGCATCCTGAGTACTTCCCGGGAAGCCTGCAACCACATTTTGTATGCGCATGTCTGCATCACAAACAACCTGTGGAATGATAGTGTTTGCGATTTCTGAACAGCGCTTCTTGCTCTCTAGGAGGTATCAATGCTACATGTGTACAATCTATAGCACCAAGCTCATTGGGGATACCTCCCATTTGAAAGAAATCTGCTTTAACCTTCAAGATCTCTTCCACAGTTTGGGGGTAATTGATGTATCTGGCAGCTTTCTGAACAATAGCATGGAGGAATGTGCTCAGGCACCTTGAAAGGCTTGCCTGAGAAATTCCTCCTACTATGCTAGCAGTGTTCTGAAAACTACCAGATGATAGGATGTGTATGGCGGCTAACATCCGTGTCATGCCTGGGATGGCTCTATTGGTCCGTGAGGAAGGCTCCATGTCCTCCCTCAGGAACGCATAGAGCTCCTCCAGGCTGGCACGGGTTAGCCTAAAACGCTCATACACTTCCACATCAGTTAACCCCTCTAATGTGACTCTCTCCCTGTACACCCTGGGTGCATGAAGCCTCCTGGCAGGCTCCTGGGCCTGCTCCCTCCCTTGTGGGGCTGGCTGTGCAGGAGTCCCCACTTCATGTGCCACACCCTCTAGGGGTCTCTCATCTGGCCCCCATCAGCTGATCACCCACATCAAGGTCCTCCTCCCTGTCTGCAGGTGCCCTCATATCCCCCTGTCCCTGTGCCACTGGAGCTCTCTCCTCTAACTGACCCCCCACCATGACCCTAAGCATATCCGGTGATGAGCCACTTGCCTGCCTTGGTTCCGGACCACCATGGATTGCATCAGCACGCTCACCCACATTCACTCCCAGCTGCCTCTCTGTCACGCCTCAGGCACTCCTCAGTTGCACGCCTGACAGCCGGGTTTCCACTCTGCAACATTCGAAACAAATATCCATTCCTACGCCGCTGCGCTCTACTCACATACCTATACACCCCACTCAGGTAGCTGCTATCCATGATGGTTCAGACTTGCTAATTCCTGGCTGATGATGTTGTTTTATAGCTTGCTAATTACCACAGCTGTGATTATCCTGGTGGATTTCCCCAATGGAAAAGCTCACTGGTGTATCTAAGCTTCATCATGTTATGAAGTTCCCTGATCACAGATTGGTTTAGCCAGTTTAATTTGTAACCCCTAATATTCTGGCCCACATTTGAATTTGGGCCCATGCTACGGCCCTCATTCAATTGCAATTTGGCCAATTGAATAGGGCTCTAAATAAGCACATAACATATTTTTTTAAAGAAGTTTTTAGTTAGTAAACATCTATCCAAAAGCAAGGTTTTCATTAACTAAAAACTTCTTTAAAATAAATATGCTATGTGCTTATTTAGAGCCCTATTCAATTAGCCAAATCGCAATTGAATGAGGCCCTAAGTGATCTATGTAATGTGGCGTTGAAATATAGCCAATATTTGTGTTCCAAAAAGTAGATGTGATGAGAGAGATGTAAATCAGATAATGTTGATATTTTTAGGGGACACATTCTAGCCTTTGTGAGTGCTAAAGGGTTAATATGGCCGCCATATTGAGGATGTACATGACAATAAAAATATATCTTTTATTTACATATTTGATCATTGGGGATTGTTTTGCCAGTAATTTGAATGTCTTTTATTGCTTCATTCGTACTTTTAGGGCCCTTTCAGCCCTGTTTCATTCCAATGCCGTAAGTGCATCGTGTGAACTTCAACGGATGCAGCCGTAAATTTAATATAGCCAGGCGCGAATCGCGGCCTTCAGAATGTAGGAAGGCCGTGACGTTTAGGCGCGCACGCAAGCTGGAAGGGGGACGGACTAGCCACGCCCGGCACGAACCATCCAATAGCGGAATCACGCATCGCGCCACAGGTCTCACAGCCAATCACTTACGGGATAGACCATTTGATTGACAGTGGGAGTGAATAAATAGGAATGACACGGGCCCACGCCTCGACTGTGTTGCGATTTCGGCCGAAGTAGCATGCGGTTCCCGGAGCTTGGTGGGTGAGAGGAGGTAAGTTGCTTTATTATCAAGTCGTGTTTTATGTTCTTTTTACGGAAATACGTTACTAGATTTACGGAGTACGATGTAAAGAAGTACAATTGCGTTATTTTTCTTGTTTATAGGTTTTTTAAGAGTTTGGGTATTTTGTCCAGCACAAAGGAGTTTGGAGGGAGGTAAGTTGCATTGTACATGCTTTTCATCCTATCATAGCTGTATTTTATTTTTATGTTTTGACAATTTCTATATTTACTGAATACACTGGCGAGAAGTACAATTGTGTTTTTTTCTTGTTTATAGGTGTTTGGAGTGTTTTGGAATTTGGTCCGGCACAAAGGAGTTTGGAGGGAGGTAAGTTGCATTGTACATGTTTTTCATCCTATCAAGCTGTATTTTATTTTTCTGTTTTGACAATTTCTATATTTACTGAATACACTGGCGAGAAGTACAATTGTGTTTTTTTGGGGGGGTTGGCTTATAGGTTTGGAGAGGTTTTTTGTGTGGGGAGAGGAGTTTGGTGGAGGGAGGTAAGTTTTTTGTTTTTTTTATGTTTCGTATTATATCTTGATATCTCTCTCTCTCTCTCTCTCTCTCTCTCTCTCTCTCTCTATATATATATATATATATATATATATATATATTGAGAGAGAGAGATTGAGAGCGAGAGAGAGAGAGATTGAGAACGAGAGAGAGAGAGATTGAGAGCAAGAGAGAGAGATTGAGAGCGAGAGATTGAGAGAGCGAGAGATTGAGAGAGATTGAGTTTGATTGAGTTTGATTGAGATTGAGATTGATTGAGATTGAGTTTGATTGAGATTGATTGAGTTTGATTGAGATTGAATGAGATTGATTTAGATTGAGTTTGATTGAGATTGATTAAGATTGATTGAGATTGATTGAGATTTCTACACATATTTGCAATACACATAGGTGTTCCAAACTGCTTCTTCAATGGGGCTTGACAAGAACTTATTTTCAGCCTAGCCCAGCAGGACCATGTAGTTCCTACTACCTCTGGTACAGAAGATGGCTTCAGGATAGGTACCATGCCCAGGAATATGTGCAGAGTATAATGCAGATAGGATATTAGTGGCCTCAGACATGGGCCACTACCCACACATGATAGAAGCACACAGTAAATAGCTGCATACCTTGTATATATGCAAACTGTAACTGACCCTTCCACATTGTTTAGGAAAGTATCTAGCGTGTTTCATCAGCGCCACTCAGGTCCAGAGTGAGAGGTGCTGTACACCCCTCCCACTGCTCTGTCACAGGCTCTGTCCACTTAAGGTTGATTACTGCAGTTAGTTACAACATTGATATCCAAGCAGAAAGAGTGTTATAGGCGATCAGAATGGAGGACGAGGGGGGAGCAGGCAAACCCACTAAAACATTACTTAATTTCTCTTTCTTTTCTTTTCAGGTGGTGATAGAGGGAGAGGAGCAGAGGGGAGAGGAGTGGCAGGGAGTCCTGGGGTGGGGAGGTGGGGAAGAGGAGGGGAGGAGTGAGGAGGAGGAGGTAGTAGTTGAGGAGGGGGAGGTAGTTGAGGAGGAGGGAGGAGAGGAGGAGGAGGGAGGAGAGGAGGAAGAGAGAGGAGAGGAGGAGTGGAGGGAGGAGAAGAGGAGGAGGAGGGAGGAGAGGAGGAGGGAGGAGAGGAGGAGGAGAGAGGAGAGGAGGGAGGAGAGGAGGAGGAGGAAGGGAGAGGAGGAAGGAGGGAGGAGAGGAGGAAGGAGGGAGGAGAGGAGGAGAAGGAGGGAGGAGAGGAGGAGAAGGAGGGAGGAGAGCAGGGAAGGAGGAAGGAGGGAGGAGAGGAGAGGAAGGAGAGAGGAGAGGAGAGTAGGAGGAAGGAGGGAGGAGAGTAGAGGGAGGAGGGAGGAGAGTAGAGGAAGGAGGGAGGAGAGGAGAGGGAGGAGAGAGGAGAGGAGGGAGGAGGGAGAGAAGAGTAGGAGGAGGGAGGAGGAGGAGGAGGGAGGAGAGGAGGGAGGAAGAGAGTGGAGAGGGTCCTCAACCCCAGTCTGGAGAGCAAGAGGCTGGCGGCAGGTACAGGGCCCACAATTATAGCCGGGAGGAAAACATGGCCCTCCTGGAGGCCATCCGTGCCCACCCCGTCATCACCTCGGTGGGTAGGGAAGTCAAGGCTGGGCCCAGGGCTAATGCTTGGCAGCAGGTGGTCGATCTGGTCAATGATGGGGCAGGCCGTGGACGGAGTCTGCGGTCCATTAAGCACTGGTTTGACGACATCAGGGCCGCGGTGAGGAAGAAGATGGTGCAGGAGGACGAGGGGCGGAGGGTCAAGTACCTGGGACATGAAGTCATTGCAAGGGCCATACTTGCACCCTCCGCCGCAGCTGGAGCTTCAGGCCCGGTGGACCAGCAGGACCCAGCCTCTATGGCAGGTGAATAGGACATAGAGCAACATGCCACCACATGTGCATCACACACACTACACATGTACATGACACTGACATGTCAGCTCCATGAAATTAACAAGGGATAGATGGATGCATCATTAAATTCATGAAGCTGACAAATCACTGTCATTCCTGGTCACCACAACAGTAATCAAGCAATAGAGCAGGTATGTCCAAACTCGGTCCTGGTGGGCCACACACATGCCTGGATTTGATAACCCTTCAGTCATCCTGATTGACTCACCTGTGCACAGAAAGGATATCTTCAAACCCAGGAAAGAGTTTGGACACCCCTGTAATAGAGAGTCCATGTATTGGTGTGCCCATTCAGCCTATGCAGTTAGAGACAGCAGCCGTAATACAGATAGCGTTGTGAGCCGAGAACCATCAAGAACAGAAACCTAAGAATAGATAACAGCTAGTATAAGAGTTGCAAAGACGAGAATCATCCAAATTCAAGTCTAGATGTCAGATAATTAGAAATGAACACATATCAATGCGCTAATCAACATACTAATGACATGTACCTTTCTTCTCTATGTCTCAGCATCCATGAGGAGCTCTGGGTCCTGTGACCAGGCAGAAGAGGCGGGGCCATCGGCATTGTACCAGGATCTTCCAGCACAGGGGGAGGAGGAAGGAAGATCGGAGGGCCCTGGGTCGGAGGATGGGCTGGTCATTGACCTTGCCGGCTCTACTGGTAGAAGCCCTGGGACTATGCCCATCCTCCAAAGACTTGCTCTGGGGCCTTCCCACGCCCTTGGGACAGCACCTCCTTCCCCACACAGTGGGCTGGCCTGGTCGCCACCGGGCGCATTGTCACCCCAGGCTCCAGCTGTGAACCTCCCCACTACACCTCACCAGGCCCACCCAGGGGTGTCGTCGCCGCAGAGCCAGGCTGTGCTGGTGGAGATGCTGGCTGTCATGCAGGAGCATCTGGCAAGCTCACAAAGGATCAAGGCGAGCATGCAGGAGATGACGGCCAGCCAGCTCCGGATGGAGCCCAGCATCTCTGGCCTCCGGTCGCATATGACCCACAGCCTGGCCAGGCTGTCCAGGGAGGTGAGGAGGCACCACATGACAGCAAAACACCTTCAGGTCAGGCTGCTCAGACAGGAGATGGTCCCCAGCCCGACATCAAAGGGGATCTCCCAATCCCCCAGTCAAGAGAAGCCTGGCCCCTCCTCTCCTCCCATGTGTCCGCCACCGACCAGACCACCGCTGCCTGGCAAAGCCCGCCACCCCCGCCCCCCCACACCATCACCACCCGAGGGGAGACGGAGGATGGGCACAGGTGATGTGGGTCCTGGGCCCAAGCGGAGGAGGACATAGGGCCTCATTCAATTGCAATGTGGCCGATTGCTAAGGGCTCAATTCTAGCACAGAGCATATTTTTTACAGATGTTTGTAGTTAGTGAACTTCTATCCAAAAGCAAGGTCTTCACTAACTACAAACGTCTGTTACTAAATATATGCTCTGTGCTTATATAGAGCCCTTTTCAATTGGCCAAATCGCAATTGAATGACGCCCATAGGGTCTGCAGACATGTTTTTGCTTTCTCAACAGCACTCCTCAGTGACCATCAATTGGTGACAGGTTAAACAGAACACAAAGGGCCTCATTAAAATGTGATTTGGTCAATTGAATAGGGCTCTTTCTAAGCACATGGCATATATTTTTAAACAAAGTTTTTAGTTAGTGAACATCTATCCAAAAGCAAGGTCTTCACTAACTAAAAACTTCAGTAAAAATTATGCTCTGTGCTTATATTCAATTGGCCAAATTGCTATAGAATCAGGCCCAAAATATACCATCACATAGGCCAAGATCCAAAGATCTGCAGCTGTGCTAGATTTAGTTAGTAGTGTGACCAATAAATTGTCACTAAGGAGTGCTGTTGAGAAGAGATGCTGCAGGCCCTATGATGTTTTCAGGCCTTATTTCGTAGGTTTTGTCTTTTTTTGCTTCTTTCTTTTTGTTTTTTTTAGGTCCATGAAGGCATCTCCTGCATCTGCAAGCATTGTGGAGTAATTATATGAGGTGTAAGGTTTTCCCAGCGCCTCTCAGGTAGACATGCCTTCGATGGCAGCCCCCTTAACATGTAGCTCCCACAATCTTAAAGCTATCATATTGCCAGATATCTCAGACATGATTGTTGTTAGCTTAAATGTAGACTAATACCGCTATGGCGGTACACTTGCAAAATCTCACAATGGCATGTTAATGACAGCCAGCAATAATATATGCACTAGTGAAGCATGTGATCCTGACCTCAATATCAGTCTGAGAACAGATATTTGGGTCTGATGTAAGTAACATTGAATCTGGCTGCTGACCTTTGTGTCCTCTCCATAATAATGGCTATTTGCCCATATTTCTGATTATCCACAGACCTAGCTAATGGTTAGTAATGCTTGGAGATGGGAATCAGGTGAGTTGGTATATTGGTACAGTATTTAGAACTGTACTGTACATACATTGTGATTATAATTTTTTTTTGGATCCTCCTCCGCCTTTTTTTATTTGACCACTTATTTCAGATTTTTGTTTGGTCAACACACTGTATGTGTGAAACTGGATTGGATTACACAGTCCAAAGGTTGAATCATCTGTTTCATTGAGCAGATCTAGTTACAAGTTGTAAGTGCTATGCACATAAATGGTTTCTTCAGTTAAATGGAGAGATCTCTGGTTCCGGTTGCAGCGGTGTAGTGCCCGCATGTGACCCTGGTAGGTGCTATGCATCATGCTTATTCTAGACTATGAGATTGACCCCTGTAGGTTTCCCCTTTTTTCCAGCCTCTTGCTCTTTGAGGACCCGCCCACACCACACCCATGATATTAATGCAGTTTTGACCACTGCTGATTGTGGTCTGTCTAGCAAATAAAGCTTTGTTATACTGTTATGTGAATGCACACTCTTGACCACTGCTGATTGTGGTCTGTCTAGCAAATAAAGCTTTGTTATACTGTTATGTGGATGCACAATCTTGACCACTGCTGATTGTGGTCTGTCTAGCAAATAAAGCTTTGTTATACTGTTATGTGAATGCACAATCTTGACCACTGCTGATTGTGGTCTGTCTAGCAAATAAAGCTTTGTTATACTGTTATGTGAATGCACAATCTTGACCACTGCTGATTGTGGTCTGTCTAGCAAATAAAGCTTTGTTATACTGTTATGTGAATGCACACTCTTGACCACTGCTGATTGTGGTCTGTGTAAAGAATAAAGCTTTGTTATACTGTTATGTGAATGCACACTCTTGACCACTGCTGATTGTGGTCTGTGTAAAAAATAAAGTTTTGTTAGACCTTTCTGACTGTGTCCGTGTGTTATGATTGTTATTTTTGGTTCTGTGACATCCACATGCATTACATTAGTGTCACATTCCTATAAATGTAAACTGATGAGCCATAGTTAACATGCAATAGATCAATACATATAAAACTGTTGAAGAGTCAGAATAGCTTTAGATATCATATGATCCCAAATATCATATCTACTACTAATATAGGGTTAATACCCATGACAAGTCTGATTAGCGATACTGTGGAGTAGGAACATTCCCCTGAAGGCCTACAATGAATAGGACAGGTGACACTGGAGTGGTTTTCCAGTTCCTTCTCTAGTTGATTGGGATTAGTCTGACCTCTCTGCTAAGACGTACCCCCCTATACTGGCCCTATGTAGTATAGCTCACAGCTTCATTGAAGTACACAAACCCCTTCACCAACACCACTTAGCATATGTGTGAATACAGTTAGTTGCCCAATAATGAACATGCATTGGCTAAATATCCTTTGGTTATCATATGTTGTAATGATCATGCACATGCCAAAATGACAAACCATGCTGCAACATGCATAATATGATTAAAGCCACACTACCCAATTCAATAGCAAGAATAAAACATGAGTCAGGTCATATGAACCCTTTGCCACGCACATGAGCTCTATTGTGATCCCTTAAATCTCTATCTAATTGCATATACATCTCGCTCATCACATCTACATTTGGTAACACTATTATTTAGCAAATTACACTGCCACATGGCATGTATCAAGTAGCAGGGAAACATTGTAATGTATGTTGTTCAGTTCTTCATTTGTGTCTGACACTCTGTGACCCTATGAGCTGCAGCACATTCAGCTAGGTCTCTGCCTGTGCTGTTATCCATGGTTTGCATGCTTAATATACTGGTGTGGTTTATCAGTTCCTTCTCAAGTGGATTGGACCTTGTCTGATCTCTCTGCTATGACGTGCCCACCTACAGTGGCCCTACATGTTATAGCTCACAGCTTCATTCAGGTACACAAGCCCCTTCACACGACTTAGCAATGCTGAAGGGGACCAGGGGAACATACAACACACATATCTACTCTGACCCATCAGGAAGGGCCGCAAGCTCTGGGATCGACAGCAAACTCACCGCCATCAGGCATAATCTCTGCTACGCCCATCCTGGTGGGAGCCATGTGCCAGGTGTCTAGTTATTCCCATTTGGCAAACTTCCAAACTATTCTGCTATTTATCAATTTACATGGGTGAGGGTTGCTAAGTGGTGGTGGTGGTGAAGCACCGTGTGTACCTGAAGCTGTGAGCTACTGTAGGTGGGCAGGTCATAGCAGAGAGATCAGACAAATCCCAATCCACTAGAGGAGGAACTGACAACCCACTCCAATCTCTTTGGCATTCAAACTTTGTAGAACAGCACAGGCAGAGAACTAGCTGAATGTGCTGCAGTCCATAGGGTCACAGAGAGTCGGACACAACTGAAGAACTTAACCACATATATTGAAATATTCCCCTGGTACTTGATATATGCCAAGTGGCGGTCTGATTTGGCCACTATTTGTGTTCTCTAATGTGGATGTGATGAGCGAGATGTGTATTCTATCGTTGATCAACTATATAGCGTGCATGGAATGTGCGCTGTCATCTGCGCACCCACACATGCGCGCATCAACAACAGCAGGCCCGACAGGAGGCTAGCAGATCTAATGATTAGGATTAGGCTGTGGGGTGTAAGGGTTAGGATTAGGCTGCGGCTTCAAGGGTTAGAAGGGTTTATGGCATTAGGTCATATCACTTCGCCCTTTCATCAACGCTCAGTAGTCAAAAACATTAGAACTGCACAATGATGTGGGCCCGCTCATGTCAGCTACATGTTGTCAATACACATTTGCTGTGCGCGCCAATGTTGGGGTGACATATTCTATTATAGTGCTGTTTTAGAGGCTACAATGGAACCTGTATGTGTGTTGACCAATCAAACATATGAGGAATATTAAACTAATGTGAACAATTGTTAATTTGGAGGCTGTAATGCTTGGGCCTCCATTTTAGGGTTACAGGTTCAAACCATGCAGACTGCAAAAACCGTAACAAAATGGGTACCTTCAACCTCCAAGCACGTACGGGCTTTAAGAACGAGCTACGGGCTTGGAGGACATGCGCCCTCCAAGCCTGCACAGGCTTGAATAGGGAGCTAAGGGCTTGATCATTGAAGTCCGTGGGACTTGGACGGATTTTAAAATCAAAGTACAATTTGGCGATGTGCAAGCTTGAGAATGTTTTGCTATTAATCCTCATGCCCCCCCATTATGTACCCCATCATTTACAGTGCTTTGCAGTGCTGGATTGAATATATATTGGCTTCCACAATGCTTTGTTTGCGGCCTTCAACCTCCGAACCCGTACGGGTTTTAACAAGGACGAGCCTGCTGGACTACGGGACGGAAAGTAAACCGTAAATTATATATCGGATTTGGACGATGTGCAAGCTTGAGAGGGTGTTGCTATTAATCCTCATGTCCCCCATTATTATGCCTAGCATTTACAGAGCTTTACAGTGCCATCTTGAATTTATATTTGCATTTACAGTTTTCTGACTTTGCGGACGGAAAACAAGATTTACGGGCGCAGGAAAAACGCTTGCGGCCATTTGCATGATGTGCAGCCGGCCGTAAGGGGTATATCCTTGCAGCGCCGTCCATTTGAATAGCAAGGTAGCAGTAGCTCTACACGGGGCCGGAAGATGGCCGCAAGGAATCGCAGCTTTGCAGCCATTTTACGGCCGTTAATAGAATGAGGCCCTATGTAACTATTGTAATGAAGTGCAGCAGGAATCCCTGATAACCTGCAACAGAGTACATCAGGGAAGATATATAAGCCGCAGATGGAGCAGAGCCATATACCCTGGACTGACATAGAAAAGGTTAATCCAAAATCTTCAGCCTAATCAAGCCAACACCTGACCCAGCTCAGGAGCAGATAAAAAGCCTGCTCAGTGAAGTTTGCTGTCTGTCTAGCAGTCTGAGGAGGAGGGTGTCACTAAGAGACGGTTCCAAAGAAAAGAGCGGCTCACTACAGTTCAGGAGAAATCCAGCTGAGCAAGGAGCCACCTAAAAAGACCCCATTCCTGATAAGCCGGATGCAATAAGGGATAAAAGGTTGGTGCCAAATGCATGTATTTTGAGCACACCCGGATAAAAGGATTACAAATGCCCCAGGGAGAAGAGAGTGTTAAGTAAGCATAACCGTCCCTCATCACAAGAGGGTGTCAAGGGTCCCTGGGGTGAAGCATAAGGGAGAGTAGGGTGGGCCCTATGCTTCACCCACTATTGACCGAAGCTGTAGAGGAAAAGGCATCAAGAGACTGTTTGTTTCCTAGCCACAAGCTGGCATTCTCACTCTCAATAAGAGACTGTTTGCATCCTGGCCACAAGGTGGCACTCTCCGGAGCAGAGAAGCTGACTGGATATAGTTAGGGCGTTCCAGGTCACAGTAAGCCCGTTTATGTAGGATTTTATTTTATTGCTGAAGATAAGCACTGTTTTTTTGTTCTGTTTGTGCTAACAAATAAATAGCAGTAAAATTCAACCTCTGACAAGCCTGCTGTGTCTTCCTCCCTGAATAAACGTGAAAGAAAACAGGACGCAAACCCCGCCAGAAGGGGGCGCCCTGTTACACTATGTAAATTACTATTTGTTACACTAGGGTTCCCTTTAGTTGTTTTTTATTAAAGGACTTATGAATAAATAAAACTTGTAAATCCTAACCAAACCTTGTAGTTCTTCATTGTATGTAGTCTTATTTAAGCAAGACTTTTTGATTTCATTTTTGCTCCTGTTTTTGTGGTTAATTTTTTATTTTATATTTATTAACTGTAGATCTTTGATGATAATATTATTTGAGCACAGGATGTTAGACCACTGGCTCTGTAATTGTGATTGATTCATACATGCTTATGCAAGAATTACAAAAAATGTCTGCATTTTCTAGATCAATAATACATTCTACTTTTTCTTTATAATTTGTCTTATTTGTAAAAAAAAAAAGTCTTCTCTGAAGTGTCTTGCCACCAGAGAGATTTTACATTGCATCAAGGGACATAACGTATTCATCACGGATATCCCAGGGAATAAATGGAGCACAAAGATGGAAGGGTATGTCAGAGGAGAAGCTTGCTTATATTGTGCATTAGGAGTGGGTGTGCAAAGAAAGCCATAACATAAAATCAATTGAAAGCATAATTATGCTTTCTAATCCATATAAATGCCTATTTCCAATCTCAGAATCCAGGTGCAAATGTAACAGAAAGTCCTTGGGACTTGTGGGTCATTATTCAGTTAAGCCATTTTAGCACTAAAATGATCCGATGAAATTTGTTGTAACCTTATTTTTTACCTTAGGTTTTTAAATAGATTTACACCAGATGGTTATTATGATGCAAGGATATGTACAATCTTATAGATCAAACCTTATCCATGTGTTTCTAGAACTCTAGTCCGCCAGTATCTGCTAGTGCTCTACAAAAAAAGTATTATACCATAAAATTAAATAATATTATCTATGGGCATAAAGGGCTACTGTGATGTCCTAGCAAGATGAGTTTTTATTTTAATAATGCTCTGCTAATTAATATAAAATTAATTTTCAAAGATTAAAGTACCTGCCTCCAGCTGAGTGTTTGTCTCCACCATGACAAGGTTATTAAGGGAAGTGTTGATAAAGAGGTATAAAGTGTTTTAAGAACTATCAAAATTCATAAGTGAATAAACAATTATACAAAGGCTGCATTCACAGCAATTCTCTCTGCCAAGGGAAACTACTTTAACGCAATAAGACTCCAGCCACTGGAGAGTATTTTGTTGGTACACCTCCCTTTATTGACTTTATTGTGGGTGTATACAAGAAGTATTTGAGTCTGAGCTTTGAAAGTAAGTAATATTGAATATTGTTTTTAATAATTTAGTATTAATTGTTTAATGGTCAATGCCTAATTAAAAAATCTAGGTCTCTTGTCAAGGCTTTACAGTAGTTATTTAATAAATATAGGGAAAATAATGGATTTAAGAAAGAACTTGAACACATTATCTACAGTATATAGGTTTATGTCTGGATATCATTTGTGAGAACAAGATGGAATTTATGAAGGTTAAACATCCATGGATTGCTATATTTTAAAGCCTTCAAATACACAAGAATGTTACTGATCCTCCAGGGAGACCTATTGTGTCTGATATAGGGAGCCTGACCCAGAATTACAGTTTGTTCACTGTTCATACATAGAGCAAATTTGTTACTGCATTTGCCATCCTATATACAGAATACAAAGGATGCTTTGCGGAAACTTACTTCTTATACATCAATTCTACACACTAAAGGTCTAGATGCTGCACAATATTATCTGTCTGTGCCTGGCCTACAATTTCAAGAACAAAATACATTTTTGAGACATGTTACAATTTAAAGCATGTAGCTTTGTACAAAGGAGTGTTACATATAGTGAGTCTATATAGAAAACTATGTATAAATCGAATGAACGTATCACAAGTTGAACGTGTAGAGTGATTTACTTATGGAATGTAGCTGTGGCTGCATTTACATGGGGAAAACACAACTACAGTTCTGAAATTAAAATTTTAGAATATGTGTATGAATCACCCTGATACACACGTGGAGAGACATCAGAATTACATCCATATGGAAAACGTATGAAATGTATGAGTATTGCACAAATTATTATTATCCTTTTATGTTAGGTGCCAACATATTCAGTAACACTATACAGTGATAGAGTACACCATATTACATACAGGGGTAGAATACACAACTAAAACTAAAATGTTAACACATGGCAAAAAGTGAAGAGCCCTGTCTTTGAGCTTAAAATCTTATGTACATGATGCTTTATTACAAAGCACCTTACAAGATTGAAAATTTGCAGACTTACAATCTAAGGGAGTAGGAGAGACCTGTGGAGTGTGGGTTCCAGTTTAAAGCAGAGGGCAGTTTAAAGATGGGCCTGTGTCCACAGTCTTAGTTGGTGTGGAGTGCCCATATGCCTTTTGACAAACAATATGGTGACATTGATTTGCCCCTGTTACAAACAGAAGTTAAATTGATTTATTTCATGAAAAGCCTTATGGATTGAATGAGGGTCTTACTTTTACATAATTCATTTAATCCATACTGCTCCATTAATGCCTTATGAAGGTAGACATGCATCTAGACATTTTTATGCAGACTATGTGGATGCTCTGTGATCTTCTATTATTACTGTTGGTTTTACGTATACACGTGTCATTTTGTTAACTTTTAAATTTCAAGTATATGTAGTGACATTATCTGCTGTATTGTAGAGTGGCATAATGGATTTGTGTGGAAAGTATAAGGTTAGCATACACCAATTTTCCTTCAATTATATTAAACATCACATATACTTGTATGGACTTAGTAGATTGGCCATTTTGTAGTGTGCCGAAGAGAATTTGTGTGGGCAGTATAGGGTTAATATACACCCACTTTCTTTGATTATGTTTTCTTCCATAAACCAATGCACAGTCCCCTAATGAAATCAGACAAAATACTTGATTGAAATGCTTGTCGGGTGTTTGAAGCCCCATCATCAGTGCTAGGGATAGCAGCTTAGGGAAGATATCATGGGGAACCTTAGGGTAATTTAGCAAATATTTGACCGCAAATTGAGTGATTATATCAGATATACAGCCCTATTAAATTTGAAGCCCGTATCAGCATCGGCAAGCCCGCAAGGGCTGCGGGCTTGAAATTTGGCTGCCTTACAGAGCTATTAAATTAGAACATGCCATGAGTTACGGACTTGAGACAATGGCAACAGAGATCGTCATCATTACGTCACTGAAAAATAGAGGTTGGATTTCAAAATCTTACGGGCTTCAATTACGAGTTACGATCGGACCCACATTTCAGAAATAATGCAATATTGATAAAGCCGTAAATATGATATTCTATTACATGCAAGTTCCATTATATGTATTAACAAATTGATTGCTGGCATCAATATAACACGGAAATTAAACATGAAATCAAGTATTTTATATTGCAGATTTTCGAGCTTGAGAATGTTGTGCTATTAATTCTAGTACCTAACATCACTTTCCCTTTTATTATAAGTACAGTAGTGTGTGTATATGTGCATTTACAGTGCTACGGATTGGACTTTACCCCCCTAGCGGGTCCTCTCTAGTACCCGTTGGTTTCTTAGCTCCATTTGCGGGTTATGGGCTTGAACGCCAGTGATTGCAAATGTAACAGTTACAAGCTTTTCTTGCCCTTACTCCGCAAGATGTCAGCGGGTTGCTTTAAGGGGCAAATTTAATAGCTGCAAGTCATGAGAGCTACGTTATGGGCTACAGTTTTCAATGTTGAGGGAATTTAAAAGGGCTAGTAGTATTCAAGCAGCTCCTAAGTGCTATATCTTGTGTACTGAGAGGACTAATCCCCACTCTGTTATTAATATATTTTAATTTACGGGGAAAGAATATTGGTATATATATTCACTGATATGGGTGGTATGTATATGTCTTTAATTTATTTTTATATATAATGGTATTTTAGAAGGTGTAAGAAGTACTTAATTTAATTTGTAATAAAAGTTAATTTAATCACTAACTTGGATGTCTTTGTGAGAGGTACGCTGTCAGACCAGTAGCCCTCAACATTGAAAACCGTTGCCCGTAACGTAGCCCGCATGACTTGCGGCTATTAAATTGGCCCCGTAAAGCAACCCACCAACGACTTGCGGGGTAAGGGCAAGAAAAGGCTATGGGACATGGAAATTTGAACTGCGCGCCGGCAAATCCTTTGATCTGTCAAGCCCGTAACTGTTCCATTACCAATTACACTGTTAATTTGCAACAAATTCACTGGTGTTCAAGCCCGTAACCCGCAAATGGAGCCAAGAAGCCAACGGGCACTAGAGAGGACACCTAAGTTCCAGTCCGTAGTACTGTAAATGCAAATATACACGCACTACTGTACTTATAATAAAAGGGAAAGTGATGTTAGGTCTTAGAATAAATAGCACAACATTCTCAAGCTTGCAGACCTGCAATATAAAATACTTTATTTTATGTTTAATTTCCGTGTTATATCAATCCCGGCCATCAATGTGTTAATACATATTAGGGAACTCGCATGGACTAGAACATTATATTTACAACTTTATCAATATTGCATTATTTCTGGAATGTGGGTCCGATTAAAACTTGTAATTGAAACCTTTGACACTTTGAAATCCAATCTCCATTTTTCAGTGACGTAATGATGGCAATCTCTGTTGCCATTGGCTCCATCTATACCCGTAACTACGTGTTTTACTAATTGATCATGTTCGAAAAATGTTTTAAGGGTTTGCATCTCAAGCCCGTAACTCGCAGCATGTTCTAATTTAATAGCTCTGTAACGCAGCTGAATTTCAAGCCCGCAGCCTTTGCAGGCTTGCCAATGCCGCTATGGGCTTCAGATTTTATAGGGCTGCAGGGGTGTAGGAGCCAGAATAATTATGGGGGGGATACAGCTCATTGTATACACAGGCCGTAAAATGGCACATATACAGTACATACAGACCTTCCTTTTCAAATACATTTTATTCATTATATCTATTCATAAGGGAGAACCTAAACATTTGCTTGATAAAAAAAAAACTAAGGACACTATTTAAATGTCCAAATTGCAATTACTTGATCCTATAATGGAGCCAGTAAATGTTACTGATATTCAATTGGCTACTTTTAGCTACTCACATTACAATTGCGAGTTACAGGCTCAAAATCACTGCGGTTGTCAAAACAGTAACTCTGTCCTATCTCCTCCATTGATTTTTCAAGCCCGTAAATGTTATCAGTGCAAAAGACGCAAAATCGATATTCAATTACAAAAATCAACAAGCCCGCAATTTCCTTCAAGCCCATAAATGGCAAATCAAAGATTTCTGCAAGTACTAGATAGGACCTGCAAGTGGATTAAACACCTGGGCATAACACTGCAAAAGTAAATAAACACACTACTGTACTTAAAAATACTGGGAAAGCAATGAAAGGCATTTGAATTAATTTCACAGTCTCAAGCTTGAAAATATACAATAACATTTGTGTTTTTAAAGTTTTTTTAGTGTTATATTGATCACGGAAATAAAGGAGTTAATACATATCTTGGAACCTGCATGGACTAGAACAGTTGTTTTATTAATTTTTATTGATTTTCTACATTTCTGGATTGCTAGTCCGACCACAAATTGTATTCCTAAACAGTAATTAATTGTAGTTTTTACCCATTGTTTTACTGACGTTATGATGACGGTCTCATTTACTATTGGCTCTGTCTAAAAAGTAACTTACGGGCTTGCTTAATTAATCATGTTCATGCCCTGATATGCTACTTACAGGTTCATGGCTTGCGTGTTGGATCTGTGAGCATGTAATTATGGGTTAGTCACAATTGAATATGTCTAAATGTTAAGAAAAAATTTGACCTGCAGCCAAATGTTCAAATTGTAGGTAATAACGGCTTGCAATTAAATAGGGCCCTAATTCTGTAATTGGAAAACACATGTGCTGCACAATTGCAGTTAGTATTTTCTAAAATGTATATATTGTCCTGAAAACTGAAAACTGCTATTTTGTCTAGAATTTGTATAAGGCATGTCCTTCAAATGGCAGGTGACGCGCTCACAATGCTGTTCTGCTGATCTGCATTAACGCAGGGAGTGAGTTCTATTGCTGCATATTAATGATGACTCCATGTCTGTGCTTCTTTTTTACTTTTGTTGCAGATAACGTTGTAATATCATTGAAAATCATTGTCAAAAGCTCCCGAGCCACAAAACATAAACATCCCCAGTGAATGAATAAAATACGAGACCTGTTCGCAGATCGACTGCACAGAAAAGATACGAAAACCCAAAACACAATGAGAATATAGAACTCAAAATTCCTTCCCTTGAGTCCCATCAAGTGTTGTGTATCTCATATTATGCTCAAAGAACCCCATGGGAAATGGCTGCATAACAATGCTAAGACATACATTTAGGAAAAGAATTCATCTTTACTGCTTTTCAATAAACTACTTGAAAATACAGAGTGAATCTCAATGACTACAGAATTGCTGAACAGGTATTTTACAAGGTGTTTTAAGTAATTCTCTAAAGAATAGTTAGATAAGGCTTGCGGAAAAATAAACTTTATTCAAATTTTGATATGCATTTAAACAATTACTTACGCCTGAATGAAGTATTGTGGCTGGAGTGGACCACTCAGGGGAATTGCCAAATTGAAAATTCTGAAAAACAAATAATTAGCTTCTAGCCATGAACAAAGACACTTTCTAGTCTCTATAAAATACCATACTTCAAATGTGGAATGCAAATTTAGATAGCCCTCCAGACTCAATACTTTATTCAGGTAGCAGAGAGTTCTGGAGCGTATATAGCCTGGGGGTATAATTAGAAATTAGTAATTAATTGTTTAAAAGTTTAAATACACAGTAAATGTTTAATAAAGGTTTTGTCTTATCAAGCCTTATTTAAATACTCTTTAGAGAATCCTTTATAAGACCACTTAAGCAACATCTTGAAAGATCAATGAGTATTACAAAGCAATACATTTTGTAATTTTTAGAGTTACAGTGTTAGGGTAAGTTCCAGTTTTACCACAGAAACAATTCTAGTGTTTGTACTACTGTTAAATATATATATATATATATATATATATATATATATATATATATATATATATATTTCAAATCGTTCAGTCTGACTAAGTTAAAAGAATAATTAAGCAGGAAAAAAGTAATTACCGGTAGTTAGCTTTTAATAAACAAAAAAATGGGGTTTACATTTCTGTAGAGCTGTGTTTGCATCCAGAGACAGAGCCAGTGAATGGAGGGCCCAGGTGTAAAAAAAGTTTGGGGACCCCTAGGGGCAGGCTTGTGCTGTTTGGGCCCCGCAAGGACAAGGGAAGTCCACTATACCGCATAGTGGTAGATCTGCCTCTGGTTACAGCAATTGATGCAATCTTTTTGCATCTCTGATGGGAAAGAGTTTGGTGTTAATTTCAATCGTGTCCAATTATTTTAACAAAGCTTCTCTGTTCCCTGCTCTGCATCCCCTCCAATGATAGCCCAAAACACACACCTGAATGATACAGCTCTCAGGATGTAATGTAATAAACACAAAATAGATTAATTTACTCATCAACAGAGTCTTTAAAATGCTAGATTTCTCTAAAAATGTTTTTATGTCCATTGATTACACAACTGCGATTCTTTGTCTGCAGTGAGCCTTTAAAGCATTGGGAATAATAGGGCGACTTACTCTGTTAGCTCAATTTGGTTAATATTTATATTTTACTTATTATTAATAACATTTATGAAGGAGGTTAGTAGTGTATAAAAATACTTCCTTTAGTCAATATAATCCACCAATTCCCATTGACAATTCCTATTATTATTATTTTTCCACATATAAGACCACCTGTCCAAATCAAGAGGGGGGTCATTCTATTTTGACTCTCTCTGTTTTGTCCCTATCTGTTTAAAATATATAAAATATCCGCTTTCGAAGAGCTACACTTGAAAAGAGACAAGTTTTTAAAATGTAAAAGAAAATATACAGCATCTAATGTATTACTTTTATATGCAATTATATGGCTGTGACATCTACCACTTTAGTTTCAAGTGAGTGTTTTATTATGTATACTATACTATTTTATAATATACTGGATCCTAATGCTTTCTTGATAATGTGTTGCCTAAACAAACATGGAGCTGTGTCCTAAATTGTCAGCTAAAGAACCACTGTGGTCTTATATTTAAAATATAATATTTTTAAGAATTACTCTTAAAACAGACAACATGTAGAAAGTAAAATAAAATAATACCCGTTATAATATTAACTTATTTTTTTAACGCTATGCGGCTGTGGGAGCAACCATTTTGTATTCGTCTGTTCTACTTATTGTGATGGGTGGAGACATTTTATACATTGAAAGTTTTTATCTGAACAAAAGGAATGTGGCATATACAACTGCTAGTTCATTCATAAGTTTACAAAAAATGCATCCTGTTGAGAAAGGAGATGCAAGAAGCCAGCTCATTGAAGGAAATGAAAGACCGCAATAGAGAATAATTGCATATAAAAAATAACAATGTCAAGGTTTATTTTTACTTTCTAAAAATTTTTCCCTTATCATTTTTTTATTTTTCAAAACATCATATACAAACAGTTTGACCACAGTGGTCTTTTAATGTAGAAATAAGTGGTATCTGCCAGATATTTTAATGGGTCTGATTAAAGGACTTATAAATAAATAAAACAAATAAATCCTAAATCTGAACTTTTAGTTCTTCATTGAATGTATTCTTATTTAAACAAGCCTTTTTGTTTGCATTTTTGCTTTTGTTGTTATGGTTTATATATATATTTTTTGTATTTATTATCTGTATGTTCTTTTATAGGTGCGCCTCTTTAATTAGTTTTCCTGTGTTGGTGTTCAGTAGGTGGTCCCATTCCCTTGTTTAGAATGGTAGTCACTGGGGGAACTTTATTTGTTTAGTGGTATCTACCAGGTATTTAATGGGTCTATTAACTTCAATGCCACATTAAAATAGACACACTTATTGTGATATAGACAACACCAAGTAGGTGACCAAAGTTCGCTGCAGGAATTTTAATAAACATTTATGGACTAATATTTAGGCTAAACACTAGATAGTAAAATGAGAGCAGTCATTTTAGTGGGCGTCAAGCCTTAGTGACGTCACACGCCATCCGGACCTACAGGGGAACAACGAGACAGGGTGAGAGGAGGATAGATCAGATATACTAATGCCTTGTTTATGGCATACTTACTGTATGCTCACTGGGCAACATACAGACCAGTGTTTAGATTAGGTTTACTGCTCGTGATCTCACCAGAGGTGGGGGAAATAGAGCATTTTCATAGCTTAAATCCTCTCACAGTCTCACTTAGTTATATATAGCAGGTTAATGAAAGAATAAGATAAGGCAAAATTGGAGCCTAGATATATCTAGACTGGTGTGTTTTGTTTCCCAGTATAATAGAGGCTTATGAACAAGCACTATAATGAATACATAGATATAAATGCGAGGGCATTTATCCCTACTTATATGAGTTCAGTGTATACTTTCATTGCGTACAAGGCATTATTAGTGGAATAGCCTAAAATACAATGGGACTATCATCATAGCCAGTATATTTAAATAAATATTCCTTGCATCAATGCATTCCCCTGTAGGAGGATGATAGTGGTCTATGTTCTTTTTTTTCAGACCACTTCTTAATCTAAGTTTTAACAAAAATATCACGCCGTTGTTATACCATTTAAATAAAGTTTAATTTTTATCAGTGGTCCTTATATATAGGGACTATAAGTGTTCTTCTATCTCTACATAACTTTAGATATTCAGTGTTTAAGACACTTATATGGTTCCTGAAATATCGGTATCATAAACTGTGATTAAATTGTATGCCAAATTACATGCTCTATTTAAGAACATAGCATATTTTTTTTACAGAAGTATTTAGTTAGTGAACTTCTATCCAAAAGCAAGGTCTTCACTAACTAAAAACCTCTGTAAAAAAATATGCTATGTACTTAAATAGAGCCCTTTTAAATTTGCCGAATCGCAATTTAATAAAGCTGAAAATCTGGTAAAATGTGTTATTGAAATGTTTCACAAAATAAATTAATCTTGAATCTGCATGTGAACAAAAAACTCTCACCATATGATAATATCAGTATGGCTAAAACAATGACCTAAAACTACTCACAGACCGGAGCATAGGAACTGGGGGTATGGGGATAACATATCACCGCCCCAGATTATATGAATAGGGGACACACAAAATAGAAAAACTAAAGCTAAATCATTAAACTTAATCTTGCAGTATGTGACTCCCAAGAAAGCTTTGATCCAGGAAAGTTTTTGACTCCCTCCCATTTGTAACAACCCTAGGAGGATGAAATGAGCAGCCAAGACCTAGAAGGCTACCTGGCCAGAAGTAGCACAACATTTTAATTGAAATTACTAGTATACTTTTCCAGCATGTATTTTTGCACCACAACTACTGACTTATTTTTTTACTCTTGTATTGTATTCAGTTTATTCATATCTTTCCAACTCACTTGTACTCCTTGTTCTTTATTCATTTTTTCCAGTTGTCTCTCTTCCCCTTTCTACCTCCTCTCTCAGCTTCTGCATCTTGCTCTTCCTTTGTCCTTCTTTTCGCTCATCACCCATATCTCACCTACCCTCACACATACTTCTTTCCCCTTGGAGAATATCATAGAGGATTAAAATTGGAGGTAAGTAAAGAGAGAAAAATGCCTGTAATATGCAGTGATATTATAGCAAGGAGGGGGAAGCCTATGTCATACAATTTAATAACACCTACGACTCAAGGACCTTACTGTCACTGTCCAAGCTTGCTAGGCCATGACAGATGAACCCCGAGTGTAAAGGGTGTGACCAGTACTGCGCACACTGCATGTCACCTAGAAACTCCATTGCGCAGGCCCAAGGGGGCATGTCTACATCTAGAACAAACAACATTTTAAAGCCCTGCAGCAATGGGAAAGGGGCAAAACGACAGGTGGAAGATGTCACTGGAAGCCGCAGTCTCAATAACTGCATGCAGGCGGTTCAGGTGTATGGGTCGCCTGATGCTGACCCAGGAGATGATGGCATCATTCGGCAGCAGCCTCCAAATGCGGTCGAAACTCAATAAAAAAGAAAAGGCTCACACCTGCCTCACAAGGTGTACTTGGACTGAAACTTGCATGTTGGAACATCAGAACTATGCTTGACACAACAGACAGCGATCGCCCAGAATGACGGACAGCTCTAGTAGCCCACAAACTATCAAGGCTGGCTATTGACATTGCTGCCCTCAGTGAAGTCTGCCTCCCAGAGGAAGGAAGCCTCCAGGAAATGGGGCAGGCTATACCCTCTTCTGGTCAGGAAAGCCCGAAAATGAGAAACATCTCTCTGGTGTGGGCTTCATGGTCAGGAACCATATCGCCTCCAAACTTGATAAACTGCCAAAGGGTCACTCTGACTGCATAATTTTTATGCGCCTCCCACTTCAAAACAAACAGCATGCTACAATTTTCAGTGTCTATGCCCCAACTCTTCAAGCGGACCCTGCAGAAAAGGACAAGTTTTACACCGACTTGCACAATCTTGTACAAAACGTCCCTGCTGCCGACAAGGTCATCATCCTTGACAACTTCAATGCCAGAGTAGGCAAGGATTCAGAAGCTTGAAAAGTAATTTGGCAATCACGGTGTTGGAAACAATGACAACCGGGCCTTCTGCACTAGAGTTTTGCACTGAGCAGAAACTCACCATCACCAATACAGTTTTCCAGCAGAAAGACAGACTAAAGACAACCTGGATGCATCCTCAGTCCAAGTACTGGCATCTTATAGACTATATTCTGGTGCGCCAGCGAGACCTTCAAGATATTCTGCTCACCCGAGTGATGCCCAGCGCAGAATGTAATACGGACCACCTTCTGGTGGGCTGCAAACTTCGACTCGTCAATCCTAAACCAAAGAGGAAAGGAACCCCAAAGAAGAAGTTACAAATAGGTAACCTCCAGTCAGCTGAGGTAAAGGCCACCTTCCAGGCAAATCTCCAGTCAATACTAGAAGATCACAGATGCTTCATGGGTTCCTCCTCAGATGCTCTATGGGAACATCTCAAAACCAGTATCCTGCAAACCTCTGAAGAGGTCCTAGGATTCTCCACAAAGAAAAACAAAGACTGGTTTGACGAAAAAAGTCCAGAGATCCATGAATTATTGTTGGAAAAGAGATCTGCCCATCAAGCGCATCTCGCTCAGCCATCTTGCCCTAACAAGAAAGCAGCTTTCCGTCTTGTGTGCAGCAACTTCCAATGAAAGCTTCAAGAAATTCAGAACCAGTGGTGGACCAGCTTCTCTGAACAAACTCAGCTAGTGTTTCTGTGTTCCTCTGAATCAGTATTTTGTCTGCTTTGCATGCATGTTGTTTTATTTATAGTTGTGGTCAGAAACTTCTCTTGGATAGTAGCTGGATGATGGCAATTGCTACTAGACCCATATTTGCCTGCTTCTAGGGCAAAGGGTTTAGAAGAGAAGGTCTAAATGAGGGGTATGGTGGGAGGGGTAAGATGATCACACATGTAAGGAGTGAGGCTAGAGGAGGAGGTTATAAAAGGAGGAGAGACGTTCCCTCCCACAATTTCCAGGTGTACATCTGGCTATTTTTGGTCAATAACTTTTCTTGGATGGTAGCTGGCGGGTGGAAGTTGCTACTATATCCATAGTTGCCTGCTTAGAAGCCAAAAATAGCATAAATGGGGAGAAATTAAAGAGTAATGTTTTGAAAAGCTTGCTTGGTTTCAGTAGTGGGGTAAGGTATGTAGCGGGTGTAGCAGATCTCCAGCATCCCATGGATTGGATGATGTGAGTGGGTAAGTTAGCTTTGGAGGCTGAGGAGGCAGCTCCTATACAAAATGAGTGGCCTGAATAACTAAAGGGGTTTAAGCCATAAGTAATAATACTATGGTGTAGTGGACGAAGGAGGTGGTGGACAATGGTTGGCTAGATATACATAACAGAGGGCGAGCGGATGGTTTTGAGGAAATTAATTCTAAATGCGTTTGAATTGTTTGGACTGGGGACCAATTATTGAGAGTAGTGTAGAAAGTAATGATTGTGGGTTTGTGGCTGTTTTATAGTGTTGGAGTGTGAGTCTGAAGTGGTCCGGAAATAGTGTTTGGTGAGATAGTGGGGTTGTTTTGTGATGTAGTAAACTCACCTGGTTGCAGGAAGCCGTAGAAAGTCAGCATGGTAGCGGTAGAGAGTGTCCTGGACAATTCATGCCAAAACGACTTTGTAGAGAGAAGAGTGATCAATTTCTTGAATATGGTGCTATCTATTGGTTGGAGTTGGGGTTTAGAAGGTGGTGCTCTGTGTAGAAAGCCTCTGAGAAAGGATTTCATTTGTGGTGAGGCTAAATATGTTTTGTCGATTTGGAACAGGGAAGTGAGGTGAAACTGTATGCCCGCTAGAAACGTTTTTATGGCACAGGGATGTAGGCGGAGTCGGCAAACACAATAGGAAGCAAAAGTGGTTATAGTGGTGATGGTGAAAGGTGGTTTTAATTGGTAGTGTGCAACAAAAATAGTAAATAAGCACCATGCTCTTGTGTAGGTTATTTGGGTATTAGCATGGTCTTCTGGGTGGCTTGGATAAGTGAAGTCATGCGAGGACTTGTGGTACTTGGGGAGGTTGTCGGATATTGTAGCAAGAAGGAATGGAGCCAATATCCTGTGGAGAGAAACTGTGAACTGTGAGATGCGAGAAGATGAGTTTAGGGTAGATGCAGCATTAATTTGTCAGACAGATGTATGCTAACTTTCAGATAAGATCCATCGTCCTAGTTTTGTCTGCCTTGAGAGTGGTTGATGAATGGTAGGTTGGTTGGTGGCTTGTGAATCGGATGACTGATTGGCCAGTCCAGTGTTTGCTCCATGCTGTTGCAGCTAGAAGAGCTGGTAGAACGTTTTTGCGGAGTTTGACCTAGAGTATGGTTGTGGCCAGGCTGATGTGATTATCTCTGTAGCATAGACTATCTTGTAATGTGTGGGGTATATGTGCAAAAGGAGTTTGGGAAAAGTTGCAGTTGGGTCTGTGAAAAAGTCTGGCTTATTAAGCCGTAAAGTGGCCTTATGCTTATCCCAGGCATGCTTCACTTCCACTTCATTGGAAGGCCATTCCAGTTATCTATTACTCTTTCTGTAAAGTACTGCTATCTTACCTTTTTCTCTGTCAATTTCTACCTTTCTCTCTCTACTCTCCATGTCTCTCTTTCTTTATTATGTTGTCTTCAGATTCTCAACACATTATCTTTGCCTTTCTGTTATATATATTTGGATAAGAGCACAAAATAGGGTGAAAAACAGCAAAAATGTTGGTAATATAGGTTTAGGTTATTTTAATTGTGATATGGCTTATAAAGTGATCACTTTTAAACATTGTGTCTTTATTAAGTGTATCTTATAAAATATATGTAGTTGTATAAATCTTTATAAGTGATAATTTATAAATTGTGTTCAGTCACAACCAACTTATCACAAACAAACTGTGCCCTGAGAAACTTGAGGTGTGACTATCTTTTCCATTGATACTGTAACAAAAGGCTTATGCCTGAGGTTGTTTATGGGTAAAAAAAATTATAGTTTAGTGTGGTTGACTCTTGCATCTATCATATAGACAACATAATAGGGGGTATCTTGGCCCAGAGTGTTTATATGTAAACAAGGGGACATCTGTGTGTTTGAGTTTCCCATTTATGGAGTTTCTATGGAGTTTGGGGGGAGGTGAGATGATTTCAGTTGAGATGGACAGTCACATATCAAGGGGGAGTGTCCAAGAATGATATACAAAGTCCAGAGAGTTTTAGTCAGTCTAAGTCTAAGTCTAGGAGTGTGTGTCCATGAAGAGGTGTCCAGAAGAGCCATCCAGAGGAGTGCCCAGCTGAGAAGAAGCCATGCAGTGGTGTGACCTGAGGCCTTATCACATGGACTCTGAAGATATTGCTGACCTTTGGTGTAGTATCTAGAAATAATGTAGTATATTCATCTTAAGTATCTTTTTGTAAATATCGTTTTATCCCTACAGTCTATCTGTTTGTCTAAAACCCATTGTGTAACTGTATATTCATTTATGTAAAATATATTCTTTTTAATTAACTTACGAGTATGCTTGTTTATTGAATTGTCCAAAAATAACTTATTATTTGTAGAAATTATACATACATTTTTTAATTATCAGTTAATTTTTTACATAATACACCCATGAAAGATTTACTGCAGAAACATGTCCACAATCTCTGACAGTACCCACAAAAGTCTTGTTAAGATAAACAATTATCTGACCCATCTTTTTTTTAAATTAAAGAATCACAAAAGTGTAAATATTCTGCCATAATACATAAACTAACAAAATATGTTCTACATGTTTTATGCCAATTTACTTTTTTTGAATGACGTGTATAACCAGGTTTAATGGCTTGTTAATACAATATTTATGCATGTATTAAAATAACGCAACATTACTTCACCATATATTTGTCTTTCTATTTTCTGTATTGCCTCAGATCAGTACTTCCATTGGTGGTGGATAAGTACTATTTTGGGTCCTTTCCTTTTATGAGTGAGCCAGCAAGCCGCCAGCAAGAGGCAGCTGCAGTGGAAGTGAGCATCAGCTAGATGTCGCTGCCAAAATGTTGCTGCTGATATCATAGCTTTAGGGTTATTGTTAGGGTAAGGGTTAGAGTAAGGTTAGGGTCAAGGATAGGGTAAGGGTAATGTTTTAAGCTTGGAAATTGTGTAGGATTTGAACAGCGATTACAAACTGTCTAAAATTTCGGCAGCGTCATTTAGCAGCTCCATTCTGCAACTACTGCTGCCACTGCTGGTGCACTTATAAGGAAAGATCCCCATTTTGTTTATATTACGTAGTGAGTCACTATTGTATGTTTTTTTATACTTGTTGGTTGGCCTGCCCTTTCTTCACTAGAGGCTGCCTGTCCTGGGAGTAGAACTGAGTTACCCCCCGCCATATTTTTGGGGCTCCTACGACCATGGCCACTGAGGAGTGGCTTCATACTACCAGTGTCTTTTGCTGCTAACAAGCAGACAGTGACAGGCTGTGTGTCTGAGAAAGATGAGACACTGGTAGTATGAAGCGCCTCTATGTGATGAGTGGCCAAGTTCGGTCCTGGACGGCCACACACAAGCCTGGATTTGTAGATATCCTTTCTGTGCACAGGTGAGTCAATCAGGATGATTGAAGAATTGATTGATCTGTGTGCAGCAGGGATATCATCAAATCCAGGTATGTGTGTGGCACTCCAGGACCAACTTTCCTACCCCTGCTCTAAGGGGGTTCTTAGAAGTGAAATGCAAATTGTATATCATATTTGCATTGAGGGAGATACAATTAATTAATAAACCTACTTAAAACTTTCATTCAACACAGATAAAATTGCTCAAAGAGTCCCTTTTAGTTCAGTTATAAATCCCAATAACAGTTCTTGCTAATGTTCCACTTTGAAGTTATAAGAACATTCTGTTCCATGTGCATTTACCCCTTTAACCTCATGGATATTGTTTTTTTGAATAGTGAATCCATAACAACTGTCCATTTCCTTGTAATAAATACTTACACTACATGATAGCACTATGAGTGCATATCTGGTGTTAAACAAATAAAGATAAATGCATATATTATTTCTTTAAGTGTACATAATTGCTCCTAAATTTTTTGTGTTATTTTCTTAGATATGGCTCGTACAACTAAGTATACATAATAAAGAAACAATTTTGACAGCATGAATGTCACAAATAATGTTATGGTTCATCCTCACATAATTTCTGCTCAAATCACAAAAGAAGTTTATTTTTAAATCCCATTTGTCAGGTTTAAAGGCCCAAACTATTGTGTCTCTATATGCAGATGAACTGCACCCGAACAAATGCAATTAAAATGTGATCTCGGTATGAACAGCATCTTATTATGTTGTCAGGTCTAAAGTGGATTTAAGTATCACAGGGCCATTGTACATTAGGAAAAAATCACATATTTGTGAAGTATGTATCAAACTAACAATATAAGCAACTGTGTAATTCATTTACAGAAAATTTGGTTGGAGAAAATGTTAAAGGGACTCTATAGAGATATTTTAACTAAGTTAATTAATTAATGTTATCATAATTAATGTAATTATATATATATCACTTAGATACCCACAGATCAAGTTATTCACACCTTCTAAAGCTTAACTGTTTCCTGCTGTTTTCTCTTATGAGAGCTGACATCCACAGCGGTGACCTAAATCCATGCCCATATGAGATAGGTTTCATACTAATAGTGCCTCATGCTGCTAAGAACAGACAGTGATATGCTGTTTGTCCCAGCAATATGAGACACTGGTAGTGTGAAGCCCCTCCCCTTTGTGCAAAATATCACCTCTCATGAGAGGGAACAGGAAGAGAGATGGAGGCTCCAGAAGGTAAGACTTTGTTACTCTGTGGGCTTCTTAAAAGCAAGTTTACATTTTACATCATAATTACATTGAGGAGGATAAAATCAATAAAACAACATTTATATAAACTAAAAAAGCTTGTCTAAAAAGTTTCTTTCATTTTTGAAGACTCTTGTACAGAACATTTCTATCCTATCTGACATGAACAATTGCTAGCTAGGATCCTGAGTTGTGTTTGTCTGATGTATCCGTGATCAGACAGGAGGACATTTTTACTGCCTAATTTTACTCAGACTGAGATATTTCAAAAATCTTGTTTTCATTATAAAATGTGATCATTTATTTCTATATGGTATTTTGAATAATTAAACTTGATAATGGGCAAAGTATTTTTTAAAACTAAAAAAGAAGTAATAAACACAACCTTTTTATCATTCAACTTTTATATTCAATTATTCTACTGTTTTGTTCAATATTACTTGCCTGCTGCTGTTAGTTACTATGCCAGAAACATGTGGTTCTGTTAACTAATAGGCTTCCCTTAAGCCTTGTTGAAAGCACTGGCAGTTGTAGCTGCCAAATTCACAAATTCACTTCCTAGTGCATTCACAGTCTTCTGCTACCTTAGGAAGTTGATCTGCTAAAACCAAAATGGCAGATTCCATAGCAACATAATTGCATGTAGGAAATAAATGAGATACTGTATTACAATTCTGAAAACATTTCTTTCAAATGCAGTTGTTTAAACAAGTACATTTTAAATATATGACCACATTTGGTCCTTTAAATACCTGATTTCCCCTTGCCCCCAATTTCGATACTTCCAGCATCTTCCCAGTTACTGATTTTTCTGAATATAAACTGAAGCTTCCATATTGTAAGGCATCCAATAAAAATGCACAGGAAGCTGCAAGTTAGAGGTCACATAAATCCTTATTTCATGAAAAGCTTGTTTTTCATTCTAATTACTATCATTTCTTTTATGATTTTCAAAGCTCCATTTCACTAATCCTCTTGATGTTTTGGCCCTGTTAAGCCAGTGTTTCTGGCAGGGCCACAAAGACACTGATCTCGCCGCGCAGAACCAAAGTAGAAGTGACTACCGTGTTATGTGTGTCAATTACTGGGACTGCCAGAAGTCTGTAGAACTAAACTAGAAGTGACAGCCTTTGTACAAGGCCTCCCTTTCGGGAGATAAGACTTCATGGCCAATACTGAGAAAGGAGATTTTATTTCATTAGATTTCTGTTGTTTTTATTGTAATAGTTTTATTGCCAATGATCTGGTTATCCTGAGCGGATATACTGTCTACACCAATAATATCGGCCATATGTAGGTTTAATTAAATTGAGTAATTAATTATTGTTTAAGTTATATTTATTAAAAAAACAATAAACTGAATACAATTGAAGTTTGAAAGTCTGATTAATACCCCACTTAAATTTAATCACATCTTTAAAAAAACAGCATTGAAAACGTGGTGATGTTGTTTTGTTTTGCTCCCCTTATGTCCCACCATAGAGCTCATACAAATGGGTTTCAGCTGTTTATTAACTGGTTAGCAATAAAACCAGTATTTGTAATAAAATTGAATATAGCTTCTGAAACTTAGCAAACAGTAGCAGTTGCACAAGTAGTGAGTGGGGGCCTCTTGCAATATATATATATATATATATATATATATATATATATATATATATATATATACATCTAGTCAGTGAATTACTTGCTGGAAGCGAGAGGGTGTTTGCTCTTGCCCAGATGTAAGTGTGCAGTAATCAGTCTGCAAGTGAGTACTCAGAATCTAATTTAAACATTGGAAGGAGCTTACTTGGGAGCTTGCAAACAGTTCCAGTGCAAGAGCAGTTATAGTGTAAGTGTGGGAGTTTGAATAAAAGGAGGGATTGACGTTATAGAGTAAGTCTGAGAGTTTAAATAAAAGGAGGAGGAAGGAGTTCAAAGAAAAAGGTTAAATTGTTCTTTGCAGATTGAGGTATAGAAAAAACTATCTTTATACAAATATATTGATTTGTTTTCTCATTGTGTTTTTTAATAAGTTATCAGTCAGTCTAGTGGCAAACGCACTGAGGATACATTCTGCCACATGTAGGCACTGCTGGAGCAGCTGATCCAGGGTCCATAGCTCTGTGGCAGATGTGAGCATGTTGTCTCTCTTGAAGGTCACATTGGACAACTTGGGAGGAAAATTGCAACACTTCATGATTTTGCTACACTGGAAAGGGAATTTGTGCTCACTAATCACAGGTTAGCTGAGGCTAGCATGAAGAGTGGAGTTGGGGGCTAGTGAGGATATCCGGGAGGTAACTGGGTTATAGTTACAAGGGGAAGAAGGGGGATCATGAGGAGGAGGCAGGTCAGTTCTGAGTTGGCAAGCACCAACAGCAGGGGGGAAGCAACTGGAGGGATGTGGAGACAATTCCCTATCCAGATTATATGGGTAGAGTGAATATATATATATATTCCTACCTAATCCCTGGTGTCTAGCAGTAGGAAAGAGATCACAACGTGCAAAAGCTCCCTCCCCAGCAGTTCTCAGAAGCTCATTCTCACCTCCTGTCACTTTGGCTGCCCAGAAAATGCTTATACCCAGGTTTCTCGTGATTTCATGTGACCTGGCTTTCAGAGTGTTCCAGGGCAGGCTAGGAGGTGAGGGGTAACTACTGAGAACTGCTGTGCATTGTGCATTGTTTCTCCTACTAGACTCTACCTCCAATATAAATACTAGTGATTTGCCCATCAAAAATGACGGCAATAAAATTTGAAGCCTCGCAATGCTGTTTTCCACACAATGCGAGGCTCTCCCCTTCTCTAACTTGCAGACCTCGCAATGAGCGCCTTCGGCCTTTGGCACTCATTGTGAGCCTCTCTACCTCACAGGCCTCACGATGAGCACCTTCGGAGCTCATCACGAGCTCCGCATTGAGCGCCTTTGCTTCTTAGTGCATCCCCTCTACCTTACGGGCCTTGCGATGAGCGCCTTTGGCGCTCATCACAAGCCCCGCAAGGAGCGCTTTGGCGCTCATTACAGTCCTGTGCAAACCCGTAATATATATATATAGGTGTATATATTTTTATATATATATATATATATATATATATATATTTATTTATTTTTTTTTTTTTTTTTATATTTTTCTTTTTTTTGTAGTTGGGTCCCTCTCCTGCTGCAAGGGATGGTTGACATATTGGCCATAGCTATGGAAATCTAGCCTGCTTAGAGGGCCACATTGTTGTGGTACGGAAAAAGGTGTGACCTTGGACATGGGCAATTATGCTGCTTAGTATATATGGGCTGAGATCTACAATGCGAGCTTGTTAAAAACCAAGTGGTGATGAAAAAGGTGTGTCCTTGGACATGAGCAAGGATGCTGATAGTAGCCAAAATCAGCAAAGTGGTGCTTGATGAAAAATGTTACCTTGGATTTGGCAAGGACGGTGCTTAGTAGATAAGGTACGATATATGCCATTTATAATTATTATTATAGTTTATTTGTAACGCGCCAACATATTCCGTAGCGCTATACATGCGTTGTGATCAAGGCAAAACAATATTAACACATTACAAAAATGAAGGGCCCTGTCTTGGAGCTTAGAATCCAGTGTCCATAGAGTTTCCCCAAAACACCGTGCAAAATGGAAATCTTGCAAACTTACAATCTAAAGGCTTTGGGTGTGGTACAATAAGGTGAAAAATGCATTGTACATGTTAAGGAAGGTGATAGACTTCTTTAAACAGGTGTGTTTTTAGCAAGGCAAGGAGTTCCAGAGAATAGGGGCAGTACGAGAAAAGTCCTGAAGGCGGGAGTGAGAGGAGGTGATAGGAGAGGAGGAACAAAAGGTCAATAGCAGAGCGAAGAGGGTGGGTGGGGGAATATTTGGAGATAAGAGCAGAGATGTAAGGGGGTGCACTGTTGTTAAGGGATTTGTAAGTTAGGGTCATGATTTTAAATTTTATTCTGGAGGCTACTAGAAGCCAGTGGAGAGATTGACAAAGAGGAGCTGCAGACACTGAACGTTTAGTACGTAAGATGAGTCTAGCAGAGGCATACATTGTGGATTGAAGTGATGAGTAGGCCAGCCAGAAGTGAGTTGCAATAGTCAAGATGAGATATGATGAGGGAGTGTATTAAAATCTTAGTTGTGTCTTGTGTAAGGTAAGACATATTCTGGAGACATTTTTAAGTTGAAAAGACAAGATGTTGTTAGTGACTGTATATGAGGAATGAAAGAAAGGGCAGGGTCCAATAGAACCCCAAGACAATGGGCTTGGGAGGTGGGAGCAATGATGGCATTGCTGACAGTGAGAGAGATTTGAAGACTTGACGCTGTAGTTGATGGTGAGCAGATTAGGAGTTCAGTCTTAGACATGTTGAGTTTGAGATGGTGGGTGGACATCCAGGAGGATATGCTTGAGGCAGTTGAAAACACATGCTAGAAGAGAGGGGGATAGATCAGGTGCTGAGAGGTTGATTTAAATATGATCTGCATAGAGATGAGACTGAAATCCAAAATATTTTATTAGGGTAAGTGAGGATGTATAGATGGAGAATAGAAGGGAGCCTAGTACTAAACATTGGGGTATGCCCACAGACAGAGGGTGAGGAGAAGAAGAGGTGCCAGAGAAGTAGGCACTAAATGTTCAATCTTGTAGGTATGATGTGAACCATGACAGAGCAGTATCTCTGATTCCAAGGGAGCAGAAAATTTGGATTAGTAGAGGGTGATCAACTGTATCAAAGGCAGCTGAGAGGTCCAGGAGAAGTAGAACAGAAAAGTGACCCTTTGACTTGGGGGTGCGCAAGTCATTAGTGACTTTTGTGAGAGCTGTCTCAGTGGGGTGTTGGTGCCAGAAGCCGGATTGGAAGGTGTCTAGAAGGAAGCAGGAGGAGATAAATTGGGTAAGGCGATTGTAGAGGAGCTGCTCCAGCAGTTTGGAAGCCAGGGGAAGTAGAGAGATAGGGGGTAGTTAGTTGCAGAATCAGTGTCAGATGAGGGTTTCTTAAGAATGGATGTAATCATGGCATGTTTTAAAGATGATGGAAATGTGCCAGTGGTTAGGGAATAAAGTGTGGTAGAGAGGGGAGGGATTAGCTGTAATGGAATAGGATCTAGAGGACAGGTAGTAAAGTGAGAGGTTGATAGATAGATATTAAATAAGTAAAATAGTAGTTTGGCAAAGTTGAGGGCAGATAAGTAGGGGTGCAACATAAACTTGTAGTGGAGGAAGACAGCTGAAGTGCGTGATTTCCTCCATAGTCGTTCAGCAGTGCAGGAGCACCTCTGGATGTATCCTGTTTGTGTAGTGTATCATGTTTGTGGATGAGAGGGAGGGCGTCTGCGTGTGGTTATGGGGGCCAGAGAGTCAAGGGCGGAAGTAAGAGTCAATTTGTACTGTGAAGTGGCAATGTCAGGACAGGTAATATTGGTGAGTGGACTGTGAAGGGGTTGTAACACAGTGGAAAGGTGTTGTGGGTCAAGTGCTTGAAAGTTTCTTTGGGTAATGGTGACCGGGGTAGAAGAAGGGCAGTGAGAGAAAGATGTTAGGTGATGGTCAGGTGATGGTTGTGTAATCAGTAGTAATTCACAGGTGTTGCTGATTTGAATGATTCTATAAATTAGGAGACAGCAGGGGCTGGTGGGAGAGGGACAGGGAGGGAGGGGATTGGTTCCAAATAAATCCGTTAGAGGTACAGAGCAGTCAGAGAGTAGGTTTTGAAAGTGTTTCTTGTGCTTGGTTCCAGTTGAATCCATTAGAGGTACAGAGCAGTCAGAGAGTGGGTTTTGAAAGTGTTTCTTCTGCTTGGATCCAGGTGAATCTGTTAGAGGTACAGAGCAGTCAGACAGTGAGGCTTGTTGAAAGCCATATGCTGATGAAAAAGGTGTGTACTTGGATATTGGCAAGGATGCTGTTGGGGGCTGAAATCAGTAGTGCTTGTCAAAAGCAAAAAAAGTGTTACCTTGGACATGGGCAAATTTGCTACTTAGTTGATATGGGCCTGAATCTGCAATTAGGGCTTTTTGAAAGTCACATGGTGATGAAAAATGTGTGTCCTTGGACACTAGTAAGGAAGCTGATGGGAGCCAGAATCAGCAATGTAGTGCTTAGTGAAAGCTGAAAAGCATTACCTTGGATATGGGCAATGACGCTGCATAGTAGATATGGGCAGAAATTTGCAATCGGGAGCTTTTGAAAGCTGGAAAGTATTACCTTGGACATGGACAAGGATTCTGCTTGGTAGATATGGGCCAAATATGCAATGGAGGGCTTGTTGAAAGCAGAACAAGTGTTACCTTTGACATGGGAAAGGGGCGCAACCATGGATATGGGCAAGGATGTTGATGGGGGCCGAAATCAGCAATGTATTGCTTGGCGAAACTGAAAAGGCGTTACCTTGGACATAGGCAAGGATGCTAATTATTATAATGTCGGTATCATATGGTTTCTTTATTTGTCTTTTCTGTCTCTCTTTGTGCCCTCTGTATCTCTCTGTGCACAGTCTATCTCTCTCTGTGCACCCTCTCTCTGTCTGTGCACCATCTCTGTCTGTGCCCTCTCTCTTTGTGTGCATCCTCTCTCTCTGTGCTCTCTCTCTCTCTTTGTCCTCTTTCTTTCATTGTGCGCTCTCTCTCTGTGCTCTCTCTTTCTGTGCACCCTCTCTCTCTGTTCCCTCTCTCTCTGTGCCCTCTTTCTCTATCGGTGCCCTCTGTGTCTCTCTGTATCCTCTCTCTATGTGCCATCTGTTTCTCTCTTTTCCTATGCCCTATATCTGTGCCCTCTGTGTCTCTCTGTTCCCTGTCTCTCTCAGTGTCCTCCATTTCTCTCTGTGCTCTCTGTCTTTCTCTCTGTCCCATCTCTCTCTCTGTGCCCTGTCTCTGCACCCTGTTTGCCCACTCATAAATATCGCTATACACATGCATGCGCGCTCTCTCTCTTGCCCTCCCTCCTTCCCTCTGTGCATGCACGCTCTCTCTCTTTCAGCAAATTGTTGCAACTGTGCAATTCAACGATTTGCCATATTTAATAGCAAGAGTAGCGCAAGAAGTTTATCAGGGAAAATGGTTGAGCTAGAAATATTAGCAGTAAATGAGAAAAGGAATTTGATAGACATTACTGAAACATGGTGGGTGACTCTCATGACTGGATGGCTATAACCTATTTAGGAAATATAGGGGCAATAGTAGAACTGAAGGATAGCGATAATGTTGAATGCTTGAGTATAGAGTTAAATAGCGGAGGAGCAAATTCTAAAAGAATATTGGTAGGAGTATGCAATAAACCCCCTAATATTAATGAGTCACATTTTCTGCTGAATCAACTGGATGGACATTGGTGTATCAGGCTTGAAACCTCCGAGAACAAACACTGCAACCATTGTTGGAAGAACACAAGCTGGTGGCAGCAGCATTATGGTCTGGGAATGTTTTCTTGGCATTGTCTGGATCCACACATACCTCTGGAAGGCACTCTCAACCGATTGCCAGATTTGTTGCCAGAATTATCCAGGAGTGGTTGGAGAAACACAACGTTGACTATGAAGTACTTCTCTGGCCTCCAAATTCCCCAGACTTGAACCCCATTGAGCATCTGTGGGACCACCTCTATTGCTCGCATGTTCGTTGTATGGATCCTCCACCAGGCACTCCTCAGCAGCTGTTGGGTACACCGCAGTTTGCATGGCTGCAAATACTCCTCCCAACATTACAGCATCTTATTGACTCAGTACCACGCCGTCTAGCTGCTGTCCATGCTGCACACCGAGGATACTCGGCATATTAGCTGGTCATAATAATGTGATTGGACTGGGTGTATATATATGTGTGTGTGTATATAAATATATATATATAACTAGTTAGGCAGCCGGGAGTGTCCTGCAATCCAGTATTGCAGTTTATAGTGATATGTTTTTTATTGGACAAACATATTCATAAGGATTATGACTAGCTTTCGAGTGCTTCCCTTTTTTTTTACTCTGACATACACTTATGCAGTCTTGATCACAACCGACTGAACAGAACATTCCTTTTTTTCATTTTCTTTTTTTAAAAGCCTGCTATTTTTTATTTTATTTCAATGGGAATCTAACATCAGTTTTGCTCCAGATTTGAGAAAGCGAGGAAGCTCTCGAAAGCTAGGCATAATATTGATGAATATGTCTGTCCAATAAAAACGGTATCACTATATACAGCAATACTCTGATTATTCATTTATATATATATATATATATATATATATATATATATATATACACATGGAGGGATAAAAGAGGGCAGAGGAAAGAAGAGGGGGAAAAAGAGAGTAGAGAGAGAAGAAGGAAGAGAATGGGGAGAGAAGGGACATAATAGCAGAGTACAATATGCAGAGTACAATATGGACAATTAAGGGAAAATAGAGGAGGGAAAGAGAGAAAACAAGGGAGTGAGATAAAAGGGGGAGAGATAAGTGGGGGAAAAGAGGGAAGGAAACATCAGGGAGAGAAAAGAGGGGGAAGGGAGGAGAAGAGGGATGAGTAAGAGAAAAGAGAAGAGGGGAGAGAGAAGATGTTAGCAAACGATGGAAAAGAATGGGGAGAAAGAAACAAAAAAAAAGGACTAGAGAGAAGAGTGGGAAAAGGGGGCAAGAAGGAGGGAAGAGAGAGAGGAAAGAGCAGGAGAGCATAAAGGGGAGAGAAAAAAGAGGAAGAAGGAGATAAAGGGGAAAGGGAAGATGAGAGTGGGAATGAGCAAGAGGCATATAGAGAAGCAAAACATTCAGAGCTTGGCTCAAAGAAATATGCTGACAGGGACTCATAGCCTTACACAGTCTCAATATGGTGATCCAAAGGATGATGTCAGAGGAAATGTAGGGAACAATAGCACATAAAATGAAATACCTCAGGTGCTGCACTGAGCATTTTCCTGTCTCTGGTTGGGTACAACTATTTATGAATTTTATGTTAATTTAGCTTAGATTTTAAAGGATGTTCCTTCTCAAAACCAACTGCATGAAATGCAAAGAAATGTTGAAAACTTTAGGGTAAGTTTATTAATGTTCATATTAACATTTTTTATGCAAAAATGTTTGCATACGCTACTGATACTCCTCTATCAGAGACATTCATAATCTAGGAAGATTCCATATACCTTTAAACCTTTATTACATATGCTTTTCTATACTCTATCTGGTTTCCAGGGGGTGATATATGCCCAGGAGGCTGCCGTGATAACTTCTGTGCCTGCCTCCTTCCATACTCTAACATAAATACTCTCCGACCACCATGTTTCACTGTGGGGATAGTGTTCTTTGGGTGATGTGTTGGGTTTGCGCTCCTTGCTCCTTGCTCGGTCTGTGAGTTTTGGTGGGCGGCCGTCTCTTGGCAGGTTTGCTGTTGTGCCATATTCTTTCCATTTGGTTATGATAGATTTGATGGTGCTCCTGGGGATGATCAAAGATTTGGATATTTTTGTATAACCTAACCCTGACTTTTGCTTCTCAACAACATTATCCCATACTTGTTTAGATAGTTCCTTGGTCTTAATGGAACCTCTGGGGCATTTCAAAAAAGGTGTGTATATGTAATGACAGATCATGTGACACTTAGATTGCACACAGGTGGACATCATTTAACTAATTATGTGATTTCTGAAGGTAATTGGTGGCACCAGAGCTTTTTATGGGCTTCATAACAAAGGGGGTGAATACACCCGCACATGCCAACTTTCTGTTTTCTGTTTCTAAAAAAAAAAATTTGATATATTTTTCTCATTTCACTTCACAATTTAGACTATTGTGTTCTCATCCATCACATAAAATTCAGATTAACAAAACATTGAACTTAAAGCTGTAATGTAACAAAATAGGTAAATAAAAAAAAATCTTTTGCAAGGCACTGTAGGTAGATAGATAGAAAGATATGCAGATGACACTCAAAGCTACCTCTCAGCACCAGATCTATCCCCCTCTCTTCTAGCTCAAGTTGCCAACTGCCTCTCTAGCATATCTTTCTGGATGTGTATCCATCAAACGCAACATGTCAAAGACTCAACTCCTTATCTTCCCACCCTCTACTACAGCTTTCACTCCTCAAATATCTCTCACTGTTGACAACGCCTTCATCACTCCAACCTCCTAAGCCCGTTGTCTTGGGTTGTTCTGGACTTTGCTCACTCTTTCATTCCTCACATACAATCAAAAACAAAATTTGGTCACCTAAAAAACATCTCCAAAATAGTCACTATCTTACAGAAGACACAACTAAAATTCTAATACATTCTCTCATCATATATCAAATTGACTACTACAATTTGTTTCTTGCTGCCCTCCCCATCTTTCATCTGTCTCCACTCCAATGCCTAATAAGTCTGCAAGTTCTCAATCATCCTATGGGCTTTACTGAAAGCTCTGTGTACATTTGATTTTAAGCTCAAAGACAGGGCCCTCCATTCTTTTTTCTACGTTGTGTTAATATTGTTTTGACTTCAACTTACCCCTGTATAATGCTACAGAATATGTTGATGCGTTACAAATAAAGGAAATAATAATAATAATAATGAACACTTCTGCTAGACTCATCAACCATACTAAATGTTCAGTGTCTGCAGCTCCTCTGTCAATCACTCCACTGGCTTCCTATAGCCTCCAGAATCAAACTTAAAATCATGACCCTAACATACAAAGCTCTAAACAACAGTGCACCCCCTTATATCTCTGCTCTTGTTCCAAAATACTCTCTCAACCACCCTCTTGGTTCTGCTAATGATCTTCTTCTTTCCTCTTCTCTTATCACCTCCTCTCACTCCCGCCTTCAAGATTTTTCTTGTGCTGCCCCTATTCTCTGGAACTCCTTGCCTCGCTCCACTAGACTATCTCCCTGCCTCAAAACCTTTAAAAAAACACTAAAAGCGCATCTGTTTCAAAAATCACCTTCAGCCTTAATATGCACACTCCACAGCTTAATAACATTCACACCCACAACCTACAATGCAACCACCAGACACCTCCACTTGATTGAACTAATTGCTCTCACACTGCCATCTTGTCACCCTTTTGTATCACACCTAAACCTTTTAGTTTTTGAGTTTTCAATCTTGTGTCGGTGCTTTGAAAACAAGCTCTATGTACATTTGATTTTAAGCTCAAAAACAGGACCCTCCATTCTTTGATATATGTTAATTTTATTTTCGCCATGTACAGCGCTACGGAATATGTTGTCGCGTTACAAATAAAAGATAACAATAATAGTGATAGATAGATAGATAGATAGATAGATAGATAGATAGACAGAATTCTGCCTCACTCATACAATTTTAGACAATTTTCCTGTAACCTGACACACACAGCCTTTATTACATGATTGAAGAGGTGTACAGTTATACTGTAATTAACTAGGATCCTATGGTATTAATAGTGTGCCCATTTATAGTCTCCACATATTAGTAGATATTCATTAATGGCATGATCCGGGTAGATAAAGAAACATGATCCTTTAGCTATTATATTAGCCATTCCTTTCATCCCAATGATTTACACAATAAAACAAGTTGGATTTATAGTTTTAGTGTAAGCCGTCATTGATCCAGTTACTATAGATACATTTTTTGTTTTAATCCTGGAGTTATGCCACTCAACACTGGGCACAGCAATGTTGTCAGATATCATTCAGCTTGCAATAAATCCTGAAAAAATCAAAGGACACAAGAGAATATCTCCTTTCCAGTAGCTTCAGCTTTTCAATACCGTATCTCTCCTTAAAGTTTGTAATTTTCCTCACTGGTTTGTGTTCATGTGTCCCAATCTTAAAACTTATTGGAGCGTTCATTATTACAAATATGAGCTCTCTAGCTCTCTTACAAACTGATTATTACTGCATATAGTTGATACAGTGTGCCATTGATATGTTTAAAAAATAATTTACCTTAATTTTTACATTTATAAACTTTGATTCAGATACTAAGCTTTAGTAATCATCATATATAATTTTAACTTTGCTTTAATCTTTTTTTATGTTAAATGATTGTATATTGATTTCTGAATCATATCTTAGAGCTTGCTGTGGGAATACTAACAGTCTATGAGTAAGCACAGTAGTGTGTGAAACATGTAAGACTGTCATACATGATTGGATAGGCCAATTTGGAATTTGAATGAAACTGAAGGAGTACGCATATAAATATAAAAATGCTGCATGTCCTGGAGCAATAGCTATAATAAAGTAAATAATTATGCAGAAGATTGGTGCTTAGCACCTATATAGGATCATAGAATAACAAAACAAAAAATCAAAAATTTTTAGTAAATAAAAGGGAACAGAAAAAATATATCTATATGAAAAAAGATATAAATAGAAGGACAACAAGGTACAAGTATAGCTAAGAAATACTTATATTCCTATATATCCTTAAGAGGGAGTCCTCATAATTCTGTTATGACAATCATAGGACTTTATCAAAAAAGGAGATAAATTATATAGGAGAGAAAAAAGACAAAATATGTAATACACTCTATATATATATATATAATAAGTAGGATATAAGCAGCTGACATCTCTACTGTATAGTAAAGGAATATGAAAGAATCTAATAAATGTTGAATGGGTCACCATAACATAGTGCTAAATGCGCTAGTTTATTCATAGAGGGAATAAATCCTACTCACTAGACTCTTTTCTTACCTTTAAAATTAGTTGCAAAACTTCTAATCCACAAAGCCTAAAAATTTCCTTTGGACTCTCAACTATCAGTCCCATGTTTCACATGCATATCTATTGTTGACTGTACATTTGCTTCTCATGGTAAAGTATACCTACCGGTGTCAACCCTCGGTAATGTTCATCACGTCCACACTATGGGCCTCATTCTATTAGCGGCCGCAGCCGTTGCGGGGCCGCAAGGACCGGCCGCAAGCTATTCGGCTATTCTATTCCCTTACGGCCGGAGGCTCCGGCAGGCTTGCGGCCGGTGCCTTGCTATCTCTTGCGGCCGCTCGCGCCAGAAGAAAGCCTTTGATCTAAAACGGCCGCAAGAGTTTCGGCCGTAAGAAATTCCTATTTGCAATTCAATTGCTCCGGGAAACCTCTCTGCAAGGCTAAAAACGAGCCGCTGCTTACTTGCAGGAAAGAGGTCCTGCTAGCACCAATTAAGCACATAAAATAGCTCAAATAAAGCCATCCTGCACTTTGAGAAGACTATAAAGGGATTTTAGGTGTTAGAAAAAATAGCACATAATTATCCTATACTCAAATCCGTAAAATATTTTATTTTTAATATCCGTAAAATATCCATGTAAAAAGTCCAGAGTGCTTGGAGCACCTCAGACATGCCCACGCCGCAGCCGGAAAATAAACAGTTAATTTGAACTTGGGTTTGGGCTGATGTGCAAGCTTGAGAGTGGGTTCCTTTTAATCCTCATGTCCCCCAATATGATCCCTAGCATTTACAGAGCTGTACAGTGCAGGCTTGAATTTATTTTTGAGTTTTTATATTTCACAGCTTACGGCCGGTTCCAAGATATGCGGCCGGCCGTAAAAGGAGATCCTTGCGGGGCCGTATAATAGAATCGCGAGTTAACTGAACCCCCGCAAGGAATCGCAGCCTTACGGCCGATTTACGGCCGCTAATAGAATGAGGCCCTATGTGACTAATTTTCAACTACACTGCACTGTGAGTAAAGGAGTGGAGAGGAGAATTTCAATGCAATTGTGGACATCTAAAGATGACCTAGCCAGCAATTTTAGTGCTGCACTGGACATAAAATGATGGAAGAATTGCTTTCCAGTCCAACCAAGGACTCGGTCTGAGTTTGTGTTATGTTTGTAATATTTTTTGTCTGCCTTGATTGCATTATTGGATTTGACCAAAATCCTAACCACTACTACTCTGTGTCTGCTACCATCACATGACCTCTATATGTTCTTGGATTACCCTTGTCTGTTCCCAATCCTGACCTTCTGTCCATACCTTGACCCTGCCATTTGGACCTGATTTAGATATCTTTCTGCAACTTCTTGGTGTGAGGCATCACCAGCCTTCTCTAAATCTGTTCTGTGGGTCTACTTCCTGTCAGCAACCACCAGCGCTTACTCTATAATAAGTTGCTCCCAAAGATGTTGTCAAAGGTTTTTTAATTCCCATTGTGAGAGGTTAGGCATGTAAAGTAGTAAACAATTACTCTAAGATCCAGGTCAAAAATATAAAACATCCTTTCGTCAGTACAGGTATAACAAAATCATTGAGCCACTAATGAATCCACAAATGTTGGATGCTCCCAGTTCATATTATTTACATTGGACAATTTTGCTCTAAATTGGTTTTGCAATAAGTCAAGATGTTAAAGGATTATTATACAGATTCTACCATTGGCATCAGTGTTGACAAACTAAAAAATAGGTTTGCATCTGTTTCTGCTATTGTCAGTTTTTGGCAAGCTTTGGCCATAAACAAAGCAATATATATTTGCTATCTGCTTTTTCAGAAGATCCAGGAATTTCATTAACCACAGAGATCAAAATAGCCAAAGAAGCTAGCAAAAGTTAATAGCCTTAGAAAAAGTCCACGAGGATGGACGAAACGGCCCGTTGGCAACTTATCTCTACTTTCTTTGTTTTTAATATATATATATATATATATATATATATATATATTTGAGTGTTTTTTTACTTTTTACTGTATTCTTGACCCCTGCTTCAATCCTGGGATTATCAGTATATCCTGTAACAACAGGATAACCAGTATATTCTGATTTATGAGGATTGTTTATAGCAAGGAATTTAATTGATGAGGTGTTATAAGTTTTTTTATACCTCATACAAATCTGAATATTAAAAGCGTCACTATATATATTTTTATATATTTTAAACGGTGTTGTTTTCGTATTTATAGTATCCAATTAAAGATGTATTGTTATATTTTAAATTTGCCATACACTTTAATTAAGAAAAACACTGTTAGAAAGATGAACTACTGTTGAAAAAAAAAAAATGATATATAGATAGCCAACACTGAGATAATTTGAATTGAGGAACAAGTTAACGGCGCCTGCTCAGTCCTTAGTGTTAACTTTATTGTCATTTGACAAGCTCAAGATCAAGACTAGTGTCTTTAGGTTGGGAATTAGTAGCTACAGATCTTGGTTCCAGCAGTGCTTCCAGATAAAGGGACGTTCAAATGTGATGATGTTAGCATTAGTACAGTTGTTGCAATGACTCATTGGTAATATCTCTACATGTTTCACCCACTATGAGCTTCATACAGAATAGTCAAATGGTGAAAATGTAACGGAGGCTCCTTAGCTCAGTGGTTAGAGCACTGTTCTTGTAAACCAGGGGTTATGAGTTCAAATGATGAAAATGTGAAAGTCATCTGGTTTACTAAAAAGGCTCTGAACTCCTGTCACTCAAAGGGTTAAGTTGGTAGAAACTTGGAGATGAGGATACTGGAAGCAGATATGAAAAGTGTGATATTCACAGTTCGGCTGATAGCTGTCAGAGAGCAAAAGCATTTGCTTGTAACATCAATACATTAATGTAAAACATTATTCTCACCCCTTTGTGTTTGTTGTTTTTAATGAAGGTAAACCTTTAAGACACTGTAGTTTAGGAAAAAAAAACTCACAAGAATGTAACAAACTAACAACACTAGCTGCTGTGTAAACTATAAATATAAAACCATTTTTAGAGAAAATCTTAATTTGTTCCGGCAGTTTGTATAAAAATCCAGCTGAACTGTACCTTTGGAGGGCAATTGGTAGTTGAAATGCCCTTGTCCCTCTTAGCTTCCCAAATGTCCCTTTTTTGATGGAAAGTCACCCTTTTTAAAACGAAAACTCTATTTTCCAGCCTTGATGGTGTCCAAATTTATTTGGTTCCTTCTGTTGTTTTTCTCTCATAAAGAAAGACAGAAGCCTGGACTTTCAGTTCTCCAGAATATATGTCTGTATGGAGGAGAATGCATGGTGCATGTTGTACAGAATGCATGTATGTTTGGAGGAGTATGTTGTATGTGCACATATTAAATTGGAATATCTTTAATACTTAATGTACAGAATGTGCAAAATGGCAGTAACATTATCAAACCGTGAATATTTGTAAGAATATAAGAGTCTCTTTTGGAGTAATGGAAATGTTTTAAGTTATATATACAGTGAGGGGAAAGAATTATATGATCGCCTGCTGATTTTGAATGTTTGTCCACTGACGAAGAAATGATCAGTCTATAATTTTAATGGTAGGTGTATTTTAACAGTGAGAGACAGAATAACCAAAATAAAATCCAGAAAAATGCATGTCAAAAAAGTTATAAATTGATTTACAGGTCAAATAAGGTGAAATAAGTATTTGATCCCCTATGAATCAGCAAGATTTCTGTCTCCCAGGTGTCTTTTATACAGGAAACGAGCTGAGATTAGGAGCACTCTCTTAAAGGGAGTGCTTCTAATCTCAGCTCGTTACCTGTATAAAAGACACCTAACCACAGAAGCCATCAATCAGATTCCAAACTCTCCAACATGGCCAAGACCAAAGAGCTGTCCAAGGATTTCAGGGACAACATTGTAGACCCACACAAGGCTGGAATGGGCTACAAGACCATCGCCAAGCAGCTTGGTGAGAAGGTGACAACAGTTGATGCGATTATTTGCAAATGGAAGAAACGCAAAATAACTGCCAGTCTCCCTTGGTCTGGTGCTCCATGCAAGATCTCACCTTGTGGAGTTTCAATGATCATGAGAGCAGTGAGGAATCAGCCCAGAACTACACGGGAGGACTTGTTAATGATCTCAAGGCAGCTGGGACCATAGTCACCAAGAAAACAAACTGTTAACACACCAGGCCATGAAGGTCCCCCTGCTTAAGAAAGTACATGTACAGGCCCGTCTGAATTTCGCCAATGAACATCTAAATGATTCAGAGGAGAATTAGATGAAAGTATTTTGGTCAGATGAGTCCAAAATCGAGCTCTTTGGCATCAACTCAACTCACCGTGTTTGGAGGAGGAGGAATGCTGCCTATGACTTCAAGAACACCATCCCCACTGTCAAACATGGAAGTGGAAATATATGCTTTGGGGGTCTTTTTCTGCTAAGGGGACAGGACAACTGCACAGCATAAAAAGGGACAATGGACAGGACCATGGACCGTCAAATCTTGGGTGAGAACCTCCTTCCCTCAGCCAGGGCATTGAAAATGGGTCGTGGATGGGTATTCCAGCATGACCCAAACCACACAGCCAAGGAAACAAAGAAGTGGCTCAAGAACAAGCACATTAAGGTCCTGGAGTGGCCTAGCCAGTCTCCAGACCTTAATCCCATAGAAAATCTATGGAGGGAGCTGAATGTTCGATTTGCCGAACATCAGCCTCGAAACCTTAATGACTTGGAGAGGATCTGCAAATAGGAGTGGGACAAAATCCCTCCTGAGATTTGTGCAAACCTGGTGACCAACTACAAGAAACGTCTGACCTCTGTGATTGCCACCAAGTACCAAGTAGAAGGGGTCAAATACTTATTTCACTCATTGACCTGCAAATCAATTTATAACTATTTTTATTATTATTGTTTTTTTAACAAAAACATAAAGACATGACAAACATTTAAAATAGTACAGCTTCTGACAAAAAAATAAATCAGCTCATTTTACAATCATAAACAGTCAATTAATTAGAGGGAGGTCTAGGGGGTAATTCTATTTTCGTACATCTTCATCAATGGTTTTAATCCCATATTAACCAATTATTTAGCTTTTAAATTTTTATACCCAGATCATTAGCTAGTTAGATTTTTTCAAATTCTCTGTTTTTATCTACTACTACAAATACTTTGTTAAAAGAAGAAAGTAGTGTTTTTTTCAAAATTTTTACTATTATCCATTTAACTACTATAGTTATCTGGACAATAAAGGCTTTTTTCTTTATAAAATAGATTATCTGGGAATACATGGAATAATGCTATATCTGAAAATTCCCACCAGATGTGTTTGCATGTTCCCTTATTGTTGCATGATCTCCAGCAACTGTCAAGTTTTTCTAATGCTTCTGTTTTCTCTAATTCATTTTCTTTTTTCAATATCTTATAACATTTTGACATTAAATGTTTCCTGTCCTTTGTTACCGCTAATAACTCAAACTGGGTAAGTTCTCTATTTTCTATTATACTAGATTTGGATTTGTGAATAGTTCTTTTTAAAGTTTCATATTCCAACCATTTCTTGGTTGGTAAACCAAATTCGGAAATCAAACAATCAAATGATTTAAATTCAGTTTTATCATATAAATTGCTTAAATTAAAAATATTCCAATTCCTCCAGTCCTCCAAAAAGGTTAAGTCAAGTTTACTTTTCAACCAGATTAACGATATACCAGGAGTTGGAAACTTCGTCAGATTTAATTTCGCTTTCCACTCAAACCATATCTTATATCCTGATTCTATTACATTAAACAATTGCTTTACTTTTTAAGTTGTACTTTTATCTTGCCATAACCAATATTCAATATTGTCTATGGGTGACAGATCTTTTTCAATTTTTAACTAGCTGGCCTTGTTGAATTGAGAGGACCAATTTACAAAATGTGAAAGCATTACTGCTATATAGTAGTTCTTAATGCATATCAAATACCTCCTCTAGAAAAACTACGCTTTATTGTTGCTAATTTTATTCTGGGTTTTTACCCATATATATAAATTTATCTATCAATGATTGAAATGTCTTTTTAATGTGACTAGGAACTTATTTATAACTTTTTTGACATGCATTTTTGGGGATTTTTGTTTTGTTATTCCGGCTTCTCACTGTTAAAATACGCCTACCTTTAAACTATAGACTGATCATTTCTTTGTCAATGGAGAAACGTTCTAAATCAGCAGGGGATCAAATACTTTTTTCCCTCATTGTATTAAGAATCTTATTGATGTATCTGACTTGAGCAATTCCTGCTTGGAGCCTGAAGCAGTGGCGTAGCTAGAGCTATCACCACCGGGGCTCTTCCAGTGTTTGTCCCTCACTCTCTCCATCCCTCTTTCTCTCTCTCCCTCTCCATCCCTTTTTCTCTCTGTCTTTCTCTCCCCCCTTTTCTCTCCCTCTCTCTCTCTCTCCATCTCTCTCCCTAAATCTTTCTATCCCCTCACCTTTCTCTTCCTCTCTCCCTGTCTCCCCCTCTTTCTTTCCCACTATCTCTCCCTCTCACCCTCTTTCTCTCTATCGCAGCTCCTCCTCCTGGCAGCTCCTCCTCTCCAGGGCACTCAGTGGAGAGAGCAGTTGCCGGGAAGAGGGAGGAGGAGGGAGCCTGGTGAAGGCGGCAGGTGGAGAGCAATTCTGCACCGCCCAAAAGGTGGCACCTGGGGAGGTGCGCCCCGCGCACCCCCCTAGTTATGCTCCTGGCCTGAAGGCATGTTCTCATCTACTGAACAATGGAGGGAGAGTTGGGGCTGTTGGGGATGGTAATTTGTTAAATCATTGGGGATTTCTGTGTTTGACATGCTTAGAAGCACATTGCAAGGATAACTGAAAGTTCTGCACCAGTAGAAAAGTAAATACTCCTCTCCTACACACTACCTTCCATAAATTATTATGGATGCCTCCACAACCAGCAGAGGCATCCACTATTTTTTATAATTCAAAACTAGCTTTGTTACATTTTTCCTGCCTCATTATGCTCTTAGAATTTGGCTTTTTAAACATATGTATTGTTTTCATCATACTCCACTCTTTAACAAATAAAATATATTATTCAATTTAAACACTATTTTCTTTTCTACCAGGTTTTTAAATTAACTAGATTTGCAATTTATTGTTATTTTTCATTCTACATTGATCTGGATTACACAAAGGAAATAATACTACAATAGTTATCACTTCTTATTAAATAACACAAGCAATGATATTTGTTAAGCTTCTCAGACATTCATTGCTCCTGTGTTTTCGGTGTTTTAGCATCCTTGTACTACGCAGATTGCTTGTAGTAAAATGATGAAAACAACTGACAAATATAGAGGTAATAATGTGATCTAAAAGTCCTATTTCTGTTTCATTGTTCTTTGAGTGCTTCAGGGCAACCAATACAGAGCTTAAGATGAGATTCCTTGTAATAGACAGCAACTCATCTAGATGTCTATATTGGTTGAGTTGATGGAATCCACAAACATAAACATTGCATGTGATTCTCAGTACATCCTTTAGGGCTCAATTATATATCCTTTCCATGGTCAAGCACAAATGGTATGGTAACTGGGTTGTGCATTTTACTGCTTTAAATTTTAGTATAAGAGCTAAACATTATTAAATTGACTCAAGGCGTTCTCTTTTGTTTTATACAAATGTTTTAATTAGATTAATTTTATCATCCTCAATATAATAGGGATATAAATTTAAATTGGCAGCTTGTTAGCAGCATGAGATGCTGGTAGTGTAAAGTCTCTCCTCTGTGGATTTGGTCTTAAGCCACAGCAATGCAACATGGCATCTTATATGAGAGAGAACAGGAAGAAAGGAGGAGTTTGCCTGGGGACTTGTTAGAGACAAAGGTATAAATTGTGTATCAACATTACATTGAGAAGGATACAATGAATTGTCATCTAATTAAAACATTCATATAAAAATAGTTTTGCCTAAAAAGTTCCTGTAATGTACTTTCTATAATATTTGTTTAAGAATGTTCATGAGGAACTACATTTCCTTTTATATAAGATTGGTTATAGGGTCATAATATTTTTTTAAGGAACACTAACGTTCCAAATTTTCAGTGCTCTGTTTTAAAGAGCTAGACTTAATTAATGGGTAAAATGTTTTTTATAACATTAAAAACATAATCATTAACCACCTATTTTATTTAATTATACTTATTCTTCCCCGTCTCCATTGTTATCTTATAAAGACCCCCCTATCTGTCATGTTTCAAAAAGGGAAGATAAGCAAATGTAATTATCTATGGTATAAAATACCAAATAGCCATTCAATAAGTGTCAGTGAGATAATTTGAGCCATCAAAGTTACCACCTTCTTGGCTTAAAGCAGGTTAAGAACGAGATTCGTTCCTGAGAGTGAGCCCTATTCTATTAAAAGCCCGCAAAATATTTATATTGCCGGTGTTTTTTCTCTAAATGTTTAGATGAAATCAATTGACAGTCTTTACATCCTTAAGCCTAAACATGTAAACTCTGCATTTTTAAGTAGGATTTCAGGGGGCGTGATCATATGATCTGACAATATTTAAGCAAGCCCGTAATAGCACATGAGTCCGTCATCATGATGTCAATAAAACATGGAAGTTAGACGTAATCTGCAATCCGAGGCTACACATTAATTACTGCCAATAAGCAATATTTGCTGGTCAGGCTCGCAATGAAGCAATATAGCAATCTATAACATGCATTAGATCATCTGTTTTAGTCCATGTGGGTTTCATGATATGTGTAAACCCCTTGAGTCCCAAGATCGATATTATTCAGAAATATCATTTAAGAATAATATTTTTTTATTGCATATTTGTGGGTTTAAGACTGTTGTGCAATTCATTTTAATGTGTTTCCATACCTTCCCATGTACTATATTGTGTTGTTTAATTTATGCATTCACTTTCATAAATAGGTAATACATTTGAATATCACTCTACAGTTTATCTGGCTTTCTGGATATCCATAATCCCATAACAAGAGCTTTAACAAAGTAATGAAAGGAGAAAGTAGTCCAAAGGTTATGAGAAATTACAAACCATTACAATTTTCCAGGGCTAATAAAAAAGAAAACTAATATTTGCCCGTTATTAAAAATAAAACTTGTCATTAATTCTTCAGCAGCTGTGAGGGTACAAAGTGAACCCCAATATATTCACTGTGTTGTTTTTCAAAATCTGGTTTTAGTGGAGGAACCTATTTAGCTTCCATTTGTTACTATAGGGGCTTTTTGTTATAGGAGCAATCATGTTATTTGGTCTCTTGATAAAGGCCATCTGATTGTGCTTTAGTTAGGCTTTCATTTTTTTTATGACAGGAAACTATAGACAGATTTGGGGCATTTGATTAAGCCTTCCAGATAGGAGGATCAAAGAGCTTCTTCTTGCTCTCTCCTTTCTTTTGTGACTACTTGTTTTGTGGTTATCAGTAATTATTTTGGCACCTCAAGTGTATAATACAGGCAGGGGTAGATCACATGCCCGCTTTGTCCTGGGTATACCAATTACTACGTTATGAGGGGCGGATTTTGAATAGGGGCAAATGGGCAACCGCCCTCCCAAAATTAATGCACTGACTTAATCCATCCCATCACTCAATTAATTGTATAATTTATATAATAAAATTATGTTTTGTTTTTTTTTGTTTTTTTTAAGTCTGCTGCTGTTAAATTTAAAAACCCTATGTGCTGGTGACTTGCCTAAACTGTTTGGGTCTCTGTCCAACATGTGCTATATCAGATAGAGCTGAACCTGTCTGTCAAACGCAGCATCATCCAATCAGAATGGCCGGGAGGCCGTACAGGGACTGCAGCTCTCACAGTACTCCCGGAAGTGAATACCTTGGTGCAATCTCAATAAAGTTTATTGGAAAAAAACAACTCCTAGCTCACAGTGCATGGAGATAAAGGGAGTTGTGTGTAAAGCTTCAGTTTTCTAAATACATATGATGGTGTTATTGATTCTGACTACCCTGCTCCACACACCAAGCTTGTGACTTGTCTGTCACCACCCTGGCCTATACCAGACAGGAGCAGCTGCAGAGCTCAGGTGAGTCCATATTCCTCTCTGTGTCTTGCTGTTGTTGTTCTGTCCTTCAGTCGTGTTTGACTCTCAGTGACCACATGGATGCAGCACACCAGGTACATCTGTCTGTGTTTCTGGTTGTGCTTATCCATATGGTTTTCATGGCAAAGATACTGGAGTGGGTTGCCAGTTCCTACTGCAGTGACTGCATTTTGTCTGACCTCTCTAAAATGACCAGCCCATCTTGGGTGACCCTTCATTATATAGCTCACAGCATCATTGAGGTAACAAGCCCCTTCACCATGACAAGGTAGCGATCCAGAAGGGGTCCTGTGTCTTAGACTCTCTCTCTCTATGTCCGTATGTAATTATAACGAGAGATTATACTTACTTTTGGGGGATATCTCTTATTGTATGTCTAAGATATATATAATGTGTGTGTATATATATATATATATATATATATGGTATTTGTGTGTGAAGGAGCAGAATTTGAAAAGTGTATACAGTGCCTTGCAAAGGTATTCACCCCCCTTGACTTTTTATGAGACTAAAATTGAACTTTTCGGCCATCGAAGAAAACGCTATGTCTGGCGCAAACCCAACATATCACATCACCCAAAGAACACAATGCCCACAGTAAAACATGGCGGTCAGCAGCCGAGAATGGGAAACTGGTCAGAGTTGAGGGAAAGATGGATTGTGCTAAATACAAGGATATTCTTGAGCAAAACCTGTACCACTCTGTGCGTGATTTGAGGCTAGGACAGAGGTTCACCTTTCAGCAGGACAATGACCCCAAACACACTGCTAAAGCAACACTTGAGTGGTTTAAGGGGAAACATATAAATGTGTTGGAATGGCCTAGTCAAAGCCCAGACCTAGAAGGAGAGGAGAGATTGATAGAGAGGGAGAGAAGAAGAGACATATAATCTATCTCCCTAACTTTCTATCTCCCTCTCTCTCTATCCCTCTCTTTAACTCTCTATCCACCTCTCTCACTACCCCACCTCTCGATATCCCTCTCTTCGATATCCCTCTCTTCAACTCTATATCCCTCTCTTTAACTCTCTAACCACCTCGCTCACTACCCCCTCTCTTCGATATCCCTCTCTTCAACTCTCTAACCACCTCGCTCACTACCCCCCCCTCTATCCCTGTCTTTCTCTATGGGATCACTTGTGTGGGTGGAGACTGTGTAACTAGGCAAGGTCTATACATGTTGTGGTAACATGTTTTGAAGGGGAGGGGTTTATACTGTTGAGTGGAGTCAATGTAAGGGGAGGTGCCAGGTCTCTGTTTTCCACCCCACCAAGTTGAAAAGTCACCAGTCGCCACTGCAAGTTATCCCAAATTAGTCTGCATGTTATGAGACTTGCCTCTTTAAATTGAGACTTGCCTCCTCTAAAATTGTTCTTGGCTTTAAGATGTGACATATTTTATATCAATACATTTTCCAGTTTATTACTTTAGTTTCTTTTACAAAGTAAACACAATTATATTCACTGTTTTGGTTTTTCATGTGTAACATAATTTTATTATCAGGTACAAACCTGAGGGCTAGACTAAAAGGGTGTGCAGTGAGTGTACAGGGAATGTTCCTGAAGGGGAAGCCGGAGAGTACGAATTTCATATGTTGATTTTGATAGATATAATTTGTAGGTATTCTGCCCTCTGCTCTTTTCTGTCTATAGGTTTAATAGCATAATTTTTGAACACTAGTGCCCCTTCCATAATGTATTGGCTATTGTTTTTTTTTATATGTTCTAATGGTTAAGCCACATCTGTTTGCCATGCAAATTGTATATCACTTAAACATTTAAATGTGTCCTTATCTGGTGGACAACATGGCAATATCACTACATGATGGAGAGGAGTTTGCATGTATAGCTGAAAGGCAAGAATAGACTGTGGAGGACTTGCAGATTTTAGACTAGGTTTTATTACTGACTACAGCTGCAAAGAATTTTCCATATATATAAGTATATATTTATACACTTGACGGAAATGCAATCTTTCTCTATCAGATGTCATTTGTGGGTTAACTGGATCATCCAGTAACCACTTGCCTAAACTTTGTATTCTATGTACCAGTTTTGGTAATTTACTGTCTGACATAGTACTTTACCTTGTTCCATTAAGTCGTTTAGTCTCTTTTGGTCCATAGTGTTGTGTTTAGCCCTAGGCCCTGGCCTAGGTCGTCACATTTGCAGGGATTAGCATGCTGCCTGAACATGGTGTTGCAGTACCACAGAATAATGGTTGCATAGACACAATATGCCTATTTGTAGTGGTGTTTTTGTCTGTAAGTGCAGGAGGAGAAAAAACTGGAGTGTGGGACGTGGGTGCACTTAAGTAAATGGGACGTTGGGGTGCATGTCTGAATGGGCCTAGGGCAGCATAAAATCTAAATGGTTCTTCAATTAATATTCCTTTATTGGTTGTGGTGATATAGAATTGAAATATAATTTAATGTTTTGGATGATGGATGTGGAAATGCATAGTTATTGCTCTGTTTTTTGCTCAGTCAGCTAGGATTTGGTTGGTCGATTCTAGTATCGATTAGTCCTCTTTTCTATCTACATAACAAATAAGTTTCAATAGTGCCACACAATTGTTTGTTCCCTCTTGCCACTTTGCAGATTTCATGGGGTGAAATCTTGTAGTACCCATTGGAATTGGAGCGTAAACTTTTCTTTGATTCTTTGAAACAATTTGGTTTTGTATTATATTATTTTTCTAACTTATAAGTTTAACATTTCTAAATGTAACACTGATTTACACAAAACTGATATTATGAGAAAGCAAAGGTGCCCATTTATAGTAATATATGTAAACAAAAGATCTTAGTGAGTACCCTAATGGCTATAACACCATAAGAAGTCTTTGCAGCAGGAGGATAGTTTAAGCGTAGAAATAGCTTAGTAAATACCATGATGGTTGCAGAGGGGCTGCAGTGAATGTTTTCAAAGGGTTAATGAATCTTGGCCATAGTGCCATATCACATATTGTTATGTGACCTAGAAACTCTGTCTCTTTCAATAATGGTGACTTAATGGGCAAGTTCCATGTAAAAAAAATATTTTATATTAAAGATCATTCTCAGAGAATATTAACTACTAGGAAATTGCCCATAAAAAATGATGGGAACAAAATTGTAAGGCTGACAATGCTGTTTGCCACACAATGTGAGGCTTTTGCTCCTGTGAGATCCTTTGGCGCTGATTGGAAGGTGCCATTTTAGAAATGGAATATCGCTACTAACACTGAGCTGATTGCGTCAAAAGTTCAAGAGCAAACTTAAGAACCAAACTGCACCTGAGTTCTAAGCTGTGATAATTGTATTGTTTCTGTGCTTTTTAGCAACTCACATATCATACAGATAGGTTGTAGCAGTATACACACATCTAAAACGTAATTAAGAAGGTATATAGAAGTTTAATAAATAATAAATGCAGTAGTGTATGCAAACATATGTTTTGCATAAAAAAATCACAAAATAAACATCAATAAGTTTCTGGCCATTGATTTTGAGAAGAAATGCCCCTGAAAACTCTAGGTAAATTAGCATAAAATTCATAATTTGTTTTCACCAATCAAAGGGCTGCAATCTCTGGGAAGTCTCTGCAGCAAAGCATCAAGGGATAAGTAGTTTTTTCCTACCACAAGGAGGATGAGCGTGTGGATTTCTGCACTGTGCTGCTGCTTGCATAGGAAATGCTACGGTCCAGGGGGAGAGAGGTGTGTGGTGTCAACAAAAGACTACACATCCCATGATGCTTTGCTGCAGACTGAATTCTCATAAACTGCTGCATTGTTGTAGCTGACTCTGATTGGCCACAACGAATTATGAATTTTATACATTTTGTTTCAGGAGAGTTTCTTCTCAAAATCAACTGTCAGAAAACTGAAAATATTTTGCAAATGTTAGTAATGTTTATGTGGGGATTTTTGTCATGAAAAAGAAAAATGTTTTCATATACTACTGATTCTCCTCTATCAGATGCATTCATAAACCATGAAACTTCCATATAACTTTAAAGAACCACTGTAATGCCCTAACAAGAGGCGCTAGTTATTTAATTGTGCAGTAAGCGTTAATCAAATTTCAATTTAATTATTTAGAATAGCAATAATAAATAATAAATTATCTTTCATAAACTAGTTTCAGCCTCCTGTTGAGCTTATTGCCTCCTCCTGATAAGGTCATCAAGAGGAGAAGGAGCTTAAGCTGAGAGACAAGTCTAAAGGGGTTTACAAACAATGGGCCCTATTCTATTGCCCAAATTGTAAATTTATACACACTTTAAACTTACACATATTCTATTAGCTACTCAAAATCCAGTTACAAGTTCCCTGCCCAAAAACACTACAGGGCCATCCAAAGAACTCAACATTCTATTAGACCCGTAGCGCTAGCTCGCAAATAATGTCTGACTCACAAATATGCAATTAAATTTTTTTATTTTTAAATGTTATTTGAGTAATATTGATCCTGGGACTCAAGGGGTTAATACATACCATGAAACCCACATGACTAAAACAGATCTAATGCATTTTATAGAGTGCTAGATTGCGAGTGCGATCAGCACATATTACTTATTGGCACTAATTAATTCATAGCCTCCGATTGCAGATTATGTGTAACTTCCATGTTTTACTGACATCATTATGACGGTCTCTTTTACTATTGGCTGTGTCTAAAAAGTCAATTACAGGCTTGCTTAAATATTATCAAATTATATGATCTTTAGGCTTAAGGAGGTAATTTGCGGGCTTGAGTCTATAGACTACATCTAAACATTTATAGGGGGAAAAAAACACCAGCAGCCAAAATTACGGGTTAGAGTCATTTGGGGCTTCTAATAGAATAGGCTTTAATGTCTTAGATAAGAGGCCATACACATTTCATAGGATGCCCCCGCAGCAAAAGCATGAGAAATTACTTTAACACAGCAAGTCTTCAGCCAATGAAGACAACATTGTTCGTTACAGTTTGTGCATGCAAATTGAAAACTACCTACTATACAATCTGCCTCCCACTTACCATATAGTGGGTAGATACTAGTGTCAGCTGAGTCTGCTCTTTTTAACTTGTTTTCATTGAATACAAATTTGGGTGACCTGGTCAATTAAAATATCTTACAACTGTTTCTAGAGCATTACAGTGATTCTTTAAAAGCATCTTTTCTATAGTACACTAATCTTGTACAGGAAAAAAGGCATCATCCATATAACTTAAGTGGGGCTAGTCACATACAAAATATACTTTCTTTTTTTTTTTTTGCAATAGAACTTCCTCATCTTTTTTTTATATTGGCAAAGTTTGTTTTCAACTTGTAAAACTTGTTGAAAGCAGGGGGGTGGCATGTGTTTAGTTAAATAAATTTGGTGTGAGCTCATTTCTGTAGAATCAGACACACAGTTGCTATTATTCAAATCCAAGCTGAGTAATCTGTCCAGCCTCATTTGTAAGGACTTTACACTGATGAGCCCTATGTAAGGGTGAAAGTGCAATATGCGAGTGGATTTCTGGCTCTGTACCCTAAACAACCCCCTTATGAATGGCTACCATGTAGTTGTGGAGGGGCATGTGTACTGCAATGAAGCTGTGAGCTATACCATGTAGAGTCAGCCAAGATAGGCAGGTCATAGCAGAAAGGTCAGATAAATCATGGTCCACTGGAGAAGGAACTGGCAACACACTCAAGCATCCTTGCCAAGATAAGCACAAGCAGAAACACAGACAGATGTGCCTGGCCTGCTGTGTTCATAGTGTTACCATGAGTCGGACATGACTTCGGGTCCTAAGAAAAACATTCCCTAACCCATATTTATGTTCTTAAGGCTGCCGAAAAGGATCTAATGTTAAATGGGCTTGAGGGACAAAGGTGATTACATATTGAGCCTCATTTGCATGTCCCTACTCAAACCCCCCAGCGACAATGGGGACATTGTACACAGACTAATTATGTAGGAAAGCGGGTCCCCTGGCCAGCTTGGGACATGTTCCAACCTGTATATAGAGTGCAATCCGTTTTATACCCAGCATAGCAGACTTCTTGACTGGTCTATCCAAGTTGAGCAAGAAAATGGCGATCTGTATGATAGCAATCAAGGATAGTAAATTTGCGTTGAAATTGAGAGAACGATGATGACAGAGAACAGGGGATAAAGCCCGCAAAGAAGGGGCAAAATACATTTTAGACGAATTAGTGAGGGAGCCATACAACTATCCCAAGGATAGCTCTTATGGGTTTAAAAACAGGATGAACCAAATCCTTAATGAATGTTATGATGAGCTAGGCTAGGCATACAACTGGCCCTTTGCCCTGTATGCCATTAAAGTGATTTTTATGTGATGTGATTTGCTTTTTTTATTTCTTGACTAACCTGATCTATAAAATCCAATGTCAAACCAACTTTATTGCTACTAGTACCTAAACAACCTCTCATTATACCTATTAGAACACGGACCTAGAAATTAAGTTGTACTTAAAGGAAAGCTGTAGTCCCACATATTGTAAAATGAATTTTTATGGTAAAAGTGGTTGTTCCATGAAAAAAATTAGGAAAATCAGCAGTAAACAAAGTAGAAATAGATGAAGAGCAATGTGTGACCAGCTTAGCGTTACTCATGAACTGAAATGACTTGTGATTGTGTTCAGTGTTAGCATTGGTAATATTAAAAAAGGATGGTAATAAAAATCTAAACTCACACAATGCTCCCTGACAATGTATTATATAAAACATCATCAGGACAAGAGAGGAAGAGAATACCATGTGTGTCCAAATATTGTCTATACAGGATCAGCAATTTCCAAATTCATCTCCTTTAGGCTGAAATAAGTTTGTTTCCTACCAAGAATCAGATGACATCCAGTAACAAGAGTTTAAAGCTACACTAAGTAAGGAATATAGAGAATGAGCAGACTCCACGAAATAGGGTTTCTAAAAATCTGAGCACAAATATGGCTCCGTTCATCTCTGCCCCCCCCCCCCCCAAAAAAAAACATACACTTTCTATGGAGAATAAGCTAGATAAAGTACTACAAAACATAGCAAACTTGGAAGATTGCTCCAGATAAAATATAAAGCTACAAGGCTTTTCAAAGTATATACACCCGAGAGTTTGATTATGACTACATTAAAACTTTACTCTGAGAGCATGTAACCATGGTATAGGTCGCATTCATGGAGGATCAAAACCTTATTATTTACATACTTCAACCCCAACAAATATTGTTGTCAGTTTGGATTTTTATACTCCGAGCACAAGAGAATTTCAACAGGCCGACTATTGGTTCCTCTGCCACTGGGCAAAGCTTCTTGTTCTGCTCCTTTCATCCTAATTTGATAATTAGCCAAAGAGCCATATATTGGTCTTTAAGAAGCCACATTTATCTCTACAGATAGGAATTGCAAGCTTTGGCTCTAAAGCAAAACAATCATAAAACATTCCTAATCAACAAGCACACCACTCTTGTAGAGGTTATAGCTACAAATGTTGGTTAAGCAGTCCACAAAGAGACAATGGTAAATAGTGAAGAATATTATATGGCTTCACTAACTTGGATAAAACAACAAAACATACATACATCAGGTTATAAACATAACCAGTACTTGCAGCATCAAGCAGTTTTATATAACTGTCAAATCTCTAACACACAGAGATTACATAACCCTTCCCAACTGTCACTTAACCCCTTGACTGGACACAATTACACATACAATTAACATATCATTAACATTACATGTAGTGTAATACATGTTGTTGTATTTCCGAACAACAGCTACATAAATAAAATAAAACAAATTATATATGCACTAATATATATATATATATATATATATATATATATATATATATATATATAAAAATACACACACACACACGTAACTGAATAAAACATGTTCCATTTCTATGAATCTCTTCACATATCACTCTCAAACTTCTCACTGCATTCAATCAAGGATGAACTTTCCTTGGACATTTGCATCAGGGAGACTTAAAGGTATATGCAAGTGAGCTGGTTTATGAGGAGAGAGGAGAATTAGTAGTGCATAAAAAAAAAAATTGGCATGAAAAATTACCAAAATAAACATTTAAACAGTTACCCTAAAAGTTGCTGAATTTCTGTTTTCTATCTATGTTGACACCCCCTGAAAATCCCAGGGAAAATTAGCATACATAATACATTGTATCTTTTTTGTCTGCGAATGGAGCTGCAGCTTTCCTTTAGTAATAACTTCTGTAATATCCAGAACCAAGCCGTGTCCCTTGATTCACTGATTGTTTTATCTAAATCCCAGCCCCAGTGATTTACCTCATCATCATCCCCCCCCCCCACATCCCGAGCCCCAGTGAATTGCCCCATCACCTCTCCCAACTATCCTTTACAAGGAAAGAACAATACCAACTCTAATGCCCGTGGTAGAATTAATGGAATATGTACATCGCTTCATTGTCTTTCCATGTACAAGGTATGACGGTCACAACCCTGAGATGAAGAACCTTGTGCACCCCAAGACTCTTCCTCTAGGTTATGACCTTTTTGTTATCTCTCAGCACCCAGTAAAACACTTCCTATGAGAACTCTAAAAATTAAGCTCAGCCCTAAGCTTACGGACTCCTTTCCATCACTTTCTCTAGGATTAGAAGGGAGTACAAGAAATATACATGCACATTTTCTTAGTGCAGAGAGACTCAGTTTATTCTTTCTCCAAATACACACTGTAACCTCTCTTCATTTCATTAAAAGGCTATAAATCCCCCCCACCCCCAGTCACCAAAGCATGGGGGTTATCATGTTAGGTCACTTCAGATTTCATAGCCGTACTTTGATCACACATGAGAGACTAGGGAGTATAGTAACATCTGTAATTCTATGCCTGGACCAAACAGAGTCATACAATATAAATTATTGCTGCCTCCTATAAGCAATCATTGGTGCATTATACATCCCACAGTAACCCAAACGTTCATTATTGTTGCCAACCTTACACATACAGACATGTCACAGTGCTTAAAAGTCAAGTCAAGTCCATTGTAATGGTCTTTTGATCTTAGTAATTACACATTTGAGGGTCCCACATAACAGAGCTGCTTGTGGAGTTCAGGGGAGTCTCAAAATCAGTCATGACAATGGCCAAAATATAAAAACTACCAATAAAAGTAATGCAAGGAAGTAAAGAACTAGTCTAATTGTCTTTGCACCTGTCCGTACTCTACTTCCTTGCCATATTCTCATTCGGATTTAGATTTTAATTACTATGGAAGATATTGGTGTAGATATCCGACTGAGGAGCCTGGGCATTGATTAGTATAGTTATGGGCAGGAGGCTTAGGTGGCAAGTGACTATCTCCAATACCTATCCTCAAAACTAGCTAGCCCCATATCATATTCACTGGACCTGCTTGCTGGAAGCTGCCAAGGCTAAGGTAAGGGGCTGACCATGTGCCATGTGGGACTGGCATGTGTCACTAGGAGTATGTTGAATTGCATGTTTATCATATGCAAATAATGACAGTGACATGTAGTGATAAACATGTAATGCAACATGCTACTATGGACACAGTGACATTACATACAATATGCTCCTAGTGACACATGCCAGTCCCACATGGCACACAGTCAGCCCCTTACCTTAGCAGCCTCCAGCAAGCAGGTCCAGTAAATAGGAGATGGGATGCAGGCTGGAGAGCAGTTCTCAGTGCCCTGATGATGGCGCAATGTTCTCCGCCGCGCAAAAAGACGCGTCCCCTTGTTGACCACCTTAACATAACAGTAAATTGATCCCTACACCATTGCATTTTTTACAGCTTCTTTTCTGGCACCAAATCTCATCCTTTCAAGTTTGGTTGAGTCACCCCACATGTAGATTTACTTAAACTCAAATCACCATTTAATGTGTCATTTTTGAGGTTCTCAAGTTTCCATAGCAAGTGAAAAGCTTACCCATATTAAAACAGAAAACAATGGTATTTTAAGCAAATTCACAGTTGTTTGATAACTGGTGATGAGGTGTAGTGTCAACTCATTTCCACTGGGGGGGGGGGGGGGGATAAATAAAACCCTGACTGTTCGTCCATAAACTCCTGCTTGGAGTCCTTGCTTTACCAGTTCTGCCCTATATATCCAAATCATTATTCCACACATTGCCAGTGCAGCTTTGAGTTCTCTTGCAGTCCACTGAAAGTAATTAACTCACAAGCTTGGGCAGATGGGATATGATTTAGGGTATCATTCTTCCAGTAAGACTTTAACCAAATCCTCTTATTCATGTTTTTTGCTCTTTACCATTTTATTTATTGAACTTTTATTGGGCTGCTGTCACACTGGGTTAACTGACCCTTTGTATTTATGCAAACTCTTTATTCATTTACAAGGAAAAAACACTACAGATGTGAAGTTACACAATAGAGGTTTTGTAATACATGTGGTAGAATTAATGGGATATTGAAAGAAAAAAAACAAAAAAAAAAAACACAAACTATAAAAGTAACTTTATTATTAACAATTGACACCAACACACATTCCAAATTAAACAAAACCATTTTTGTGCCCATGTTTTTTCCACTATAAAATATTATCATAGATATTTTTCAAGCTATACAATGCATTTAAAATATTCTGGCAGTATTTTCTATCAAAAATTGCAGCCTGAAACCGTATAGATATTAAAACAAAAAAACTCATTCTGACTGTACGTGAAATGTAAGAAATGTGAACAAAACATTCAGAGAGATTACCAAGTACATCATATGAAAAGGTTGTCAGTATTAAAGGGGTTGAATTGTAGAAAAGATAATAAAACCTCACAAAATGTTAATCCCTCCCCCCAAGCAAGAAAAACTAGTTTGCATAAGCAGAAATGTATCTTAATGGAAAGCCAGGCACGCTGAATATTTTCATTATATTATGTAATTTTTTTTAAGTGAATCACAAATAATAATAAAAAAAAAAAAAGTAGGAAAGTAAAGCTAAATACACTTATTTATATGCTCTCCATAGCTTTAAATTCACTGAGCGCCTGCACCGGATTGACGTGTTTCTTCTGGGATGCACGTTTTATTTTAGTTTGTGTCTCATCCTGTTTCTCTCTCTTGACCAGAGGCTTCTTCTCTGGAGCCTTCATTTTCCATGATACAGCTGGAAGATTCAGAGATGCCATTCCTTGGGACTTCTGATACTTAGTAGAAGCTACATAGGAAGCCTTAACGGTCTGCACTACAGCATTCATCAAGTTCTTAGCAGCTTGGATGAGCGACATGGCACTGTCCACCTAAAAAAAAAAAAAAAAAAAGGGAGGGAGAGAAAGTTATTTAGACTTTACGGTCAATTTACAATTGAAAGAAAGATATATAAACACACACAAATGTACATAAAGCACATAGAGCACCTGTGATGACTAGTCAGTTTATGAATATTGTTTTAGATCAACTACAAAAGAAAAAATATTAAATTGTGAGTGAGAAAAACACTTACCTTATACACATACTTTTGTACTTGTGTGTTTTATTAAGAAGAAATTAAAAGCTCAGTGTTTCTGCCTAAGAACATAGAAATAGTATGTATATACACACATATATACATTATATATATATATATATATATATATATATATATATATATATATTATATATATAGTTTGTTTTTTTTTAAACGAAATCTGTAAACTTGAAAATGGAAAAATGGAATTTGCTTAAAACATTGGTGGGCAATATGCTGCACATGTAGGTGTCCAATGCACCCACCACCCCAACTGACTGACTGGGAGCATATCCGTCTAACACCATAGTCCATTTCTTTTTCCATCTAATTAATACACTAATTACCCCCCCACATCCCCAGTATCCTCTAGCACCAGGACATTGCCATTTTGCTGGGTTAATAACAGAATTGTACACAGACCCTTCAATAACTGGCCTATCAATGAACTACATCAAGAGGTCACAAACATGCCCTACTTTAGTAAATGGGAGCTCAAAAATGTTTACAGTGTGACTACACTGCTAAATTAATCTCAGAAAATAGATAACCTTTATTTATTCCTTGTCAAAAAATAAAGATCGCTTTGTTATAACATCCTCATCAGTACAGACTGTGAAAGCGAGGTACTAATAATGTTTTATTAAATCATGTAGACAACAGTTGCTAGCGCCGCATAGTTTAAGAAAAATGCGTGAAAAACACTGCCCAAATAAATTGTACTTACTCCAGAGACAACAAGTTCACCACCAAGATTATTAACTTCAGCCTTGACTTTGCTACAGATATTTAACTGATGGCAGTAGAGGGCAATACGCTGGAGATATGCCAGAAGATCCTGTTTGCAGGCAGAGTCTGGACACTGAAACGAAAATGTATCTGTGGTTAGTTCTAGAAATGTTATAAAAGAGAAACAAAATCTATAGTAAAAGGGTTGTGGAACTTAATCGATATGAGAGCACTGAAGAGTAAAATTTGTCAAAAAGTCAATGCATATTCAACCTTATATAGAAGTTTTATATAGCAGAGTTAGTCATCAATCCTACACGCTGCTTGTGGCTGTTTGTCCTTTCATAATTTACAGACTCAAATGGCCAAAAATGAATATGTGATAGAAGTTATTGCATTTATATAAGCATTTCGATGGAAATTGCAAATTATGGTCCGCTCAGGACCCAAGAGCTTTTGCTCATAACCTCAACATATTAAGTGGTGCTGCTGGACTCCTACAAAGACTAAAAGATAATTAAATATAGTGTGAGTGCTGTAAAAAAGGAACCACTAGAGCATTTAAAAAAACAAACATTGAAAAAAATATTCAAATTAATTTTTTTTTTTTTTTTTTTTTTTTTACACTTTTTCTACTTTATTTCGATTGCTCTACATGATGATGCAGAGTCCCTTTAAAAAAAAAAATCAACTAAAAAAACATGCTAATGGGTGGTATGCTGGTGGCAGGAATTAGTAATTTAGACAAATACACAGTTTTATTCCATGCTCGGCTGCACTTTAATGCGTACTACCAACCCCTTTTCAGACAATCTATTATTAAAATGCTTATAATTAAAATAATTTATTTTATCCTAAGCAGTTCCGTATACTTGCATCTTCAGAGAGGGAAACACTAATCCTATTAAAATTCACAAAACTAATTAAAAAAAAATGGTGAATTCATAAAGTAATATTGAGCAAGTTTCATATTGAATTCTATTAACAACTTACATGGTCAGCGATCGTGCGACCCAACTTATCCATTCTGGACCCAGCCTCTGCAATTTTCTTTGCTGCACTAATAACATCGGATGTGTTTTTCAGTGGCCCTTTTCCTCTAAAGAAAAAGATTTTATAGATCTCAGTTAGTAAAATCCATACATACAAGATCCAGCCAAGGCAAATATTCCACTATACTTGTAGAATGTGTGGACTTTAACACGGCAGCATGTCAAGGACGGATATAACAGAAATGACAAGTATTTAGTGTATGACAGTCTGTAAGTGAACAGAAAAAGGTCTCCAATATGCAAATAAAAGGTTCAATATGACAGAATGGAATGAAAGTACACCATGATTTATACAGACACAGGAAACCTTTACACACAGAATTAATCATTGCTTTAAATCTCATTTCAAGCCCTGCATTCCCAAAGAGCAACACACAAGTGATGTATAATCCATGGGACATTAATAATGTAAGTATTAAAAAAAAACACAACAAACGCTGGCTTCATAAATGTATCATTCTAGGAATGGCTTGTACTAAATATCACCAAAATCATTACCTGTCAAAACTCACCTGGTAAAATCTGTCATCTCCATCATAATCATACACATTTGTTTAGCCAAGACAATGATATCATTTCCACTGTCGTCCCACTTGGACACTTCAGCATCCAGTTTGCTCTTTTCTTCTTGGAAGCTGGCGACTTGCTCAGCAATTTTAGCTTTCTGTTCTTGTGGAAGCTGAGCCATGATAGCCTGGAAAAAAACAGCATAAAATGTTGGCTTAATTGGACCTACTGTGCGTATTTTATAAATACAAGGAATTGGCTAATACTGCTCTAAATCATCTAGCAGAGCATTGTAGGCCAAGATGTTTTTTTTTTTTTTTTTTTTTTTTAATTGATGCACCCAGTTAATCCCCAAACTGTTCTAGAGGCTTTGTTGAGCTCCCTTCACTCAGTAGGTCTGTAAGGACCAAAAATCATAAGCTTCCTGAAGGCAAACTCTTTGCAGCAATCAAAAAAATAACTATTAGTATTACTTATTCCTTTTCTGTTTTTCAGACATTTTAACTTTAAAAAAGGGAAGAAATAATACATTACTGAAATACAGAGAAAATATATAGAGAATTTAGAGAAAGCTTGTAACTTATGGTTCATTCAGGATCTATGATCTAATATGGTGCAGAAGACTCAATTTAAATAAACAGTTTGAGTGTCAAAAAAGATAACAGGTCAGCATTTAAAAAAATATAATCTAAAAAAGGAGTTTCAAATTTAAAAAAAAGTTTAACACATTTTCTACTTCGTAAAATTTATCTGCAACACAACTTAGAATAAAAATGGAGTTCATTGGAATTTATCAACTGGATAATAAAAAAATAAAAAATAAAAAAAAGAGGAAAATTAAGAACATAATTAATGATAATGATGGTCCAAACAAGTGATACACTTCATAAATATGATATTCAGAAATTGTGACCCAGTAGTACACCGGTATGACAAATGGTGCTGGTTCACAAGGCAGAGAGGATAAATAGGATGGTACCGGACATTATGTGTGCATTAGAAGCTGCAATATGGAGTTGGAGGGATGGGAGGATGTAAAGAGACCAATATGAAAAACAGTCTAGGCAAAAACCAAAAAACAGCTTCATAAATTAGGCATTTGAACAAAATAGACGTAAAAATTAACGTTTACTCCATTTTGTTGTATTGTATTGACTATTTAAAGGGATATCAAAAAGTTGCCTGTTTTTTAATATTGTAATTAACTACCCAAGTGTGTTTGCACATCTAAAACCATTTAAGTAACAAGTGCTTAAAAGCTGTTTCTACTCACTCAAGTCTTCCAAATAGTCTCTGCAAAGGTCTGGCCCCAGAAGATCATGCACCCAATGTTTCTATTGGTACTAGATGTACTAGTCATTTACATACTCAACAGAATGTATTGAAATCCAATACTGTTTTTGTCAAAGGTTACAGGAAGATTGGGTATCATTCCTAAGAATGAATTTCTATAGTGCAATTTGTGAGCTTTTAATCATTTTTATGTTGGGGAGATGCAAATAAAGCTTACTCTTGCACTTTGGCCTGCGATAAGCTGGTCATCCTCGGTCTGCACACTGGTTCGGCTTCTTACATCAAAGTCCTCAGTCTCAAAATCAGAATCATCCAGTTCTTCAGGAGTCTAAAAAAAAAAAAGAAAATCAATTAATTAGTAAGCAAAAATAAAAATGCACATTTCAAACAAATCCAATGATACCTAAAGCAACAAAATGTTCTCAATTGTATTTAAAAATGGGTTGTAAAAGTGCAAATAAATAAAGAGAATTTATTAAACAAACATTTATGCCCTGTCTGAGATTAGCAGACCGACATTTCAGGATGGGGCTACAAACATAACTCCAGCGCTGCAATATTTAACCTGAGGGTGCAGAGTACACAACTTCAGTGGCCCTTTAAAGTCAATCTAAATAGCATTTAAAGAGAATCTCAATCTTTGCATACAAATATTTATCTAAAATAAATAAAAATGAAAACCATGGCTATCGATTATGTATGCAGTTTACCTGCTGCTTGCAATAGCACCAATAGACAGCTGGAAGAAAAAGGTTTTCAGAGTCCCTTTAACTCCTGTGACTTACTATGTATTCCTAACACGTATTACCCTCACATATATCAGACAGAATTTGAACTTTTAACTTTAATATGATTACGGACACTATTCAGTTGATTTGTTCTTCCCAACCTTAGGGAACAATTACACTTCATTTACTTGAGCCAACTATCATGCTGTGGGCTAAATTAGGCTGACCTAATTCCTTTCTAGCCCCTTAAATTTTGCAGCTACATGAATGTAGTTTGTCACATCATTTTGCTTTTAAACAAAATAATGTCAATGAGCAAAATGTTTAGCTTACCACCTTTTAACAATGCCATGGCTGCACAAAAGGGAAAAATATGTAAGTTCTATAGTTGCTTAGCCAAGGGCTGGATTACACTGGCTTTATACTCGTGTTGCAAGAATAAAAATGTTCTCAAATGGCCAAAAGATCAAAGCTGTAGAATAGATTATATATATACATATACATATATACATATATATATACATATATACACATATATATATATATATATACACATACACATACATATATATATATATACACATACATATATATATATATACACATACATATATATATATATATATATATATATATATATATATATATATATATATATATATATATATATATATATATATATATATATATATACACACACATACATATATATATACATATATATATATATATATACACACACATACATATATATATACACATACACACACACACACACACACACACACACACACACATATATATATATATATATATACATATACATATATATATATATACACACACATACACACGATCAATTAAGTGCACATAAGAATATTTAATAACAGCAAACTGTAATTATGAGTAGAAGTTATTGAACTTTGACTATTTTAAAGCATAAATTGCATTAAAAATCCAGCCTGCTCTCCTAATGAGGTACTGTGATGGGATTAATTATCTCACAAGGGTGGTTGACAAACCACTTGAGCATGCCCAGTTGGTATAACTATACAAGTAGATAAGTAACTATGTGTATATTTCTGTAAAAACTGCTTGGTGGTGTCATTAACATTTAAGAAGCAAACAATGTTTGCTTCTTTATAACCTTAAAGAAGCTTGCAAGTTATTTTTTTTGTTTGGTTTCTGGGAGGAGACTGTCTGGTGTAGTCTTGCAATACCAACATGAACTCCTGCTTAAAGGAAATTCAACAGTCAAGTACACGTATAATCAACACAAACTAGTTTCTACATATTAGACAGGTGCAAATATACAATAGCCATTCATTTGCAGGTATGTTGTTGTACTTGTTTGTTTAGCCAAATTAACATAGGTTTGATATGCTCCGACACGGAAGGTTAGCAGCTTGCTTTTCAGAAACTTGGGGCACACAAAAAGTGTGCTAGCACAACTTTATGGCGTGTGACGTGGAAGTATGCGCGCCCGGAAATATCGCGTCCCAACATCAATGCGGCCCTCACATCTCTCCGACTATCCAGCAAGTCAGGTCTCCTCATCCCAATCCATCTTACCCACCCTATTCTATACTCTCTCTCCTTCGCTCCCCTTGTTTATTCCTCCCATTCTCTAGCCTCTTACTTTTCTCTTTCCACCTCTATCCTCTGTCCATTTTCATTCTCTCCTGCTATATATAGAGGATAGAGGTGGAAAGAGAAAAGTAATTGGCTAGAGAATGAGACAGAATGGGTGGAATAAATAGGTGGGTAAGATTTGAGAGACTTGACCTGCTGTATAGAGTGGGAGAGATGTGAGGGCCGCGCAGATGTCGGGCCGCGATATTTCCAGGCTCGCTTTGGCGTGTGTGCGCGCATGCATCACAAGCCGTAAACCAGTGGTGCCAAAAAGTGTGCGTGTCTGGTATTTAACAGGCCTGCTTTAAGAAAAGGGTTTTTCTTTTTTTTGCAGTTTGCTTTAGCACAAGATACCCTTTTTTTAGAATTAGATTGCTTGATTACATAAACAAAATCATTGACGCCCACTGCTGCAATAATGATTTAGTTTATATGCTTTTAAAAATGTGACCATGGACTTTAACCGCAGAAATGTGCATTTGCTTCAATGGTTATGTTACAAAACTTTAAAAACAGGACGTAAAGGAAATCTAAGTGAAGAAGGACAATTCTACATTTAGAAAAGTAGCTCAATGAAGCAGCTGAAAACGAGACCATTGTGGACCAGTAAAAAAACAGCTTGAAATTATATGTTTTATTCATATTTTTTGCTTTAATTTGTAAAAACATCTGGTCCATTACCAAGGTCAGCTCCTCTACTGAGCATACTATATTATATATGTGACTACAGTGTTTAGCAGCTTGCCTCATTTGTATTCATGAATTACGAAACCAGCATCTATAACATTTGGTGGTTATCGAATCATATTGCTCAAAACTAATAAGTAATTTCGACATGGCGAAATCAGCCATTTTGTAATTAAGATATAGGTTTGCTACTACCATACAATGTGTAGTAACATAGAAATAAAGACATACTCTAATCATCAGTACAGCTTTCCGGATGTCACGAATGCCATCATACACCAATCGGGAGGCATCTATAAATTCATTCTCATCCATTGGCTGGTTTGTTTCGCCACTGAGGGCCTCGACAGCAGCTTCAACTTGCTCCGTAAAACGTGGCATAACTAAAAAGTAGATTTACAGGTAAGAAATTATTTAAGACAACAGAAGACTTCTAAAATGCAGTCAATAACTTACTAGCACAAACAAAAAAAACTGATCTAGAGGCACTTGGTAATTGGATTTATACTACTTTTAGTGCAAGTGCTCTGCTCCAGTGGTTGTCAATAGCTGGTCCTGGGACTGGTGCCAGTCCTTGAGACCTTATCTGATGTGGATAGCCTAAAAGATCTTATAACTAATAATCTAGATAAACATACCTCTACGATTAATGTACGAAAAGTATTAAAATGTACTCCGTTCAAATCAATGCTAATCTAAAAATCTGAATTTAATGGGAAATTACCCTGGTAAAAAACACATACATTATGTGGCTTCTGTGAGCAATGAAAGATACCCGTGTTGATTTTAGGACCAGCTGGTTGAGACCTGCTGCTCTAATCCATATAACTGGATTATAAAACCACTGCGTTTATAATAATTAGTTTTAAAATTGTTTATTACAGCAAAAGTTCACTTCTTCCAGCACGTTTACCTACCGGTGTTTGACAAGAGCTTGGTGGCTTCCAGGACTTTCTCCGTGTAAACCCCAGGTTCATAATTATCCATCTCTGATGTAACCACATGGATGACTCTTGCAGCACGACCACGGATGGCGCCAGCTGTACGGTCCAGCCCATCTACATCCTTCTCCTGAAGAGCTATGACACACTTGTTGACATCCTCCAAAATATGGTTCTCTGAAAAGAACAAAATTCACATTTAGAAAAAAAAAAAAAAGAGAGGAAACTCTTCCTAATTCTGTTGTGGGTTATATGTAAGAAGTCTTCCTTTTCCTTCCAAAATGCAGTATAAATGAATGATAGTTCATTAGATTAAGTATTAATGTAGCAGAAATGTTTAGAGCAGTTTTACCACACGATGTTTATACCCCAACAAACCAGGATTAAAATCAATCGCTCTGTCAAGTGCAAGTTCAACCTAAAACAAGGTTACTATTTTTGCCATTGTAGAAGTTTGACATTTTAGAATAATGAGCTCATTATCCAACTGGCCCTTACTCCTTTACCATTTTTAAGCAGTCTTCATAAATCATGCCAATATAGCAAAAAATACATTTCTGAGAATCCACTAAACAATAAGATTTTTTAACAAACAATTCTGGTAAATCTTGTTTTTATCCTAATCATGGAATTGAATTATGCATTTTTTTTCTACTGCCACTTTAGGAGCTAGTATTCAAGAAAGCTTTGTACATATTTAGCTGTAATTAGGGAAGTGTTTGTTTTCCTTTTCCAATGGCAGAAATTATAATAATGCCAACAAATGGCAGTTTTGCACAGATATTGTTGCAATCAGCGATGGTACGGCCCAACAAACAATGCTGGTAGGATCTGTGCAATCATCTCAAACTATTATGAGCTTTTGAGACAGTTGGTCTAAATTGGATTACTCATTCGTACTTTAAAATCAACTTGAAGTGTGTCTTTAAACTTGTATAGCTAGACTCCTATTCAGCATAATAACATAACGGTTCTAGTTTTGTTTTCTTTTCCTGAACGGGCAAGAAACAGTGTGCTTATTCAGCGGAGAACAAGTACCTGAAACCGCCAAGAAGTCATCAATTGATGTAATGTCATCAACCGCATCAGTCAGAACACGGACTTGTCGCTCCCACTGTTCTTTAAAAAGATCCATAGTCTCTTGGGCAACCTTACTGTGTGGCTTGGCTGCCAGTGCCAAAGCCGCATTGATAACCTGCATTAAAAGAGGGTGTAAAAAAAATAAAAATAATGAGAGGTAGTTTATATCCAGTATATAGAAAGCAATAAGCTAAAATACTGAAGGGCACGATAACATAGCAATTGGCTATAATCAGCCTGTGCCTACTAAAACGACTACATGCTTTCTGTATCAATGTTTAAAGGAGCACTGAAATCTGAAAAAAAAAAATGGGGCTATATTGAATAAAAATGTATCTATTCTACACTTTTTATAAACATTTTACCGATATGACTTTCGCATTTACTTGCTTTATGTTGCCACTCATTTTGCCCCTCAAATTCTCCTTAACAGATATCATCTTCCGTTTAGCTTGTGCTTGTAACTGTATATGGACAGATTAGGTCAGAGCCAGATTTTACATTATTTGTATGTATACATATACTGAATATCATGCAAATAGTTGGAAGAGCTTTATGTGTATTCCATATTATTCTACAATAAACCTTTCCTGCTAGGTGGATAAATCACATGAAAAGCTAAATGTAGAGAGAGGCACCTCCTGTCATGTGAATGGAGGATGCCCAGCTGTATGCATGGCTCTACCCACCAGTGACATCAGTGCACATACATTTGCAAACACCAGCTAAAACAAGACAGAGGAGGATATAAGTGAGGGGCCAAAAAGTAGCCCATATACTGATTAATATGAATGACACAAAGCAAGTAAGCAAAAATATAAAAAACAAATATATACAATGCATTTTGATTCAATGTAAAAACAAGGATAAACGCATTATCTGCTGTAAAGACCTTTCAGTCAATACAGAGCTTGCTTGTTTGATAGTAGCATTGACTGAACCCTTCAGCAGACTCATGGAGATGGATTTTGGTGAACCTGCCCTTTGCAAGCAAAAAATATAGAAGATTTGCAGTACATAAAGCTTAGAGACATGTCTAATGTCCAGCCTCATGTTCTGTTTGACACCCAATAATTTATTATTTATTTCTTTTAAATGCCCAGCGGGGTGTTGGGCCTTTGTGTTCAAGAAGTTAAAAAACATTTGCATTTGACACCTCAAAAACAAGTAATCCCACTACAAAGTGAATGTCCTGCTTTCCCCGTTCTCTTCCTGAGCTCGTATTGAACAAAAACAATTACTGACAAGTCAGCCATATACATTAGCAGAGCCCACTAAAACAATATGTTCTCTAAAAACGTATTAATGTCCTTGCACAGCTCCAAACCTTAGATTGGTACATAGTCCACTTCACAAAACAAGAAGTAAATTAAAGTAGTTATTTAACAGAACAGACACTCAAGAAGAGTTTTGTTGCCTTAACACAATTTATACACCCCCCCCCCCCCCCCCCAATCATTTCTATAGAATTTGGAACAGGATTTATCAAATTCTCTGAAAGGCAACACTAAAAAAAAAAAAAAAAAAAAAAAAAAAAAAAAAGAAAGCATCTTTTAATCCTTTCAACATCAATAGAATACATATAAAACATATTACATCAGAAAATATAATGTTTATACACACACTAAATACATTTTACAGAAATATAAATAATTTTATTTAGAACAAACTTATATAGACTGTTGTCCTCATATTTAGAATAGCATGTTGGTTGTATGGCACATACAACCAACATGCTATTCTAAATATGAGGACAACAGTCTATATAAGTTTGTTCTAAATAAAATAATGGGAACTAAAAACCCAAGTCCCTCATGGTTAGAGAATAGAATACACAATACCTGTGGGCAAAGTGCTTCAAGCTGGCTGGCAGACATGCGAACAAGCTTAACTCCTTCTTCGTTGTTGGAGATGGAGCATGCCAAATTGGCCACCTAAGAAAAAATTAAATAAAAAATAAATACAAACAATTATAGTTTAGTACACACCCATACAAAAATATTCTCAGCCTCACAATGATAATAACTGTGAGCAGGCGTTAGCCGTAAAAAAAAAAAAGTCCCTAAAATGTTTTATCCAAGCTTCTAAATTGTCCTCTTATAATGTATCTATAGGAGGGCTTCTTCTCAGGTCCCTAGACGCATCAGGTCTCACATAAATTGCATCTTAGTGTTCAATATTTTTGTTCACCCCTGATGGTGACGCGCAATAGTGATCAATAACATACAGATGTAGGGAGAAAGTCTATAAAGGATATATCAGCATAAAAATGGTTTATTCCAAGCGTTTTTTTTACGATTTAGTTTCCCAGTGTACAGTGCAAAAAACTGTATTTGAGATTCCAAGCAGGTAATAAGTTTAATAACTTATTTTTAGGCATGCACATGTGAATACAAAACGTACTATTTTTTTTTATTCTTATTTTCTTCATAAGGCATAAATATTTTTCTCAGTGCAATTTACAAAGTAGAATAGCGTGGGTGCAACCAGAAAGTGAGGTCTCTACTCTAAAGAGCTAATATAATTATAAGTGAAATTGGTCTATTAATATCATGAAAACATGTAGAACAGATCAAAATTAGTGGCTCTTAACAGGTTATTCCAGGGCCAGCAATGTGCCCGTCCAGAAAAGAAACCAAGAGAGATATGGTAAACCAACAAAAAAAAGATACTACTATGATTAGTTATAGATAATCCAAGGTTAAAAAAAAAAAAAAAAAAGCTGAAAGAGTCGCTGGTATGAGTCAATTGTATCAACAGTACAATCTTCTCTGGATGCTTTTAGTTTTTTGTTGTTTCGATTTGAACCAGCTTCTAAAGTGTACTGAACAATGGTAGATTTTATTGTGTGGTTATATTTAGGGCATATTAGAAACACTATTTGGGATACCTCAATGAGCTTATTGGCATGTTCGCGGAACACTTGAGCATATTCTTTCACTTCTTTCTCGTTCCCGTTCTTTGCCGCCTCAATCAAGACGAGAAGTGGTACGTTGGTCTCCAGGAAGGAGTCCGAAACATGGTCCATAACCGCCTTACGCAGCTGGAAGGGCAAAAAAAAAAAAAGAGTTACAATGTGAAAAGCTCAACATCACAGATTTAGGACAAAGCAAGAAAAAATAAAATACAAAAATAGCCTTCGTTGTGCACACACCACGGGGCTCTTTAATAGAAGGATAATATTTATCTTGAAAGATCTGGGATAAACCCACATTGCAGGTGTTCAGCATTAGTCAGACTCTGCCAAGCACAGCAAAGGAAGGAAAACAAAAATCAGTCTGCATTAACAGATTCTGATTTGATGGAACGCCCACCTGGCGCCGTGGCACAACGGATGTAGCACACTGCCTGGCTCCTCGCTAAGGCAGAGCCCTACACAGACATTTATTTATTTTTTTCCAGAGAGAAGAGGGGGGGGGGGGGGGGGGGGGGGGGGGGGGGGGGGGGGGGGGCGGGGGGAGACACTAAAATGCAATGGTGTTAATATGCAGTCAAATATTTCAGTGGGAATTCTAACATTATTACACACGTTTAAATATATTGGTTGACTAAAAAGGGATACACATTTTAAACAATTACCTGTCTACGCAAGTCTCTTGTTTTTCTGGTCATTTTGTCGATTGCAGAATTGAGAGCATCACTTCTCTCTTTACGTCCAGTCTAAAAAAAAATACAAAAAAAAAAACAGGATTACAAAACAGAAAAATTACAAATGCATAAACACAATAGTTCCTAAAACAGTAAAGGTTAAACGATTAATATGTGCATGAGTGATAATCCTCTAGAGAACATGAAACTAAGAAAGACAGAAAACAACCTTAACTACTACATACAAAACACAGGGGTTGAGAGTTTAGTAGCCAGCCTGGATAATAATTATTATTTATTTATTTATTTTTTATTTATTTTTTTAAGATTAGATCGAAACAAATAATTATGGTTAGGAGCCAGCAGTAAAAAATATTAATAGTCTCTGGGTGATATATACAGACACATACATTTTTTTTTTTTGCATGACATTTATATAAAAAAAAAAAAAAAAAAAAAAAAAAAAAAACACAATGCATCTCTAGCTATGCAATAAATTCTCACACCAGTGCAAAACTCATCAGAACTTGAAAGCCAAATGCTTTTGAATTCCTTGGCACGCAGTCAGACGTTGACCCCTTTTGTCTGAGCATACAAAGAACGCAAACATTTCTATTTATAATCCTCCAAGATAGTCAGTGTACATGGTACAGTACATGCGAGCACAATTTAAGTTAATTAGCCTAGTAAAAAAAATTATAATTTCAGCTTTCTTTACAATCACTATCTTTTTATGTGCAGTATTAAAAACAAACAAAAAAAAAAATAGATCTACAGCTCTATTTTCCACCAACGCTGAGAAAAAACTAAAAGCATACAGAAGAGGGCAGGCTTTGTTAATTAAAACTTCTGAATGTTTCGCAAGGAGAAAAAATATTCAGCTAAGCTATTTTTAGCTTTCCTTTTGAAATTAGAAAAAAAAATAAAAAACGTACAGGTTGCTCAAAATACGTAGTGTGAAATATATATATACATATATACTGTTAAGATACAGAAAGGCAATGACATGCATGATTCAGCTCATGCTCTGATGGGTTAAGAAAATGAATTGCACTGTGAAATGTACAAACACTGTATCTGCTGCAAGCCACCATCATTTCTACCAAGCTAGAATTCAAGAAACTGTCTGTCTGCACTATTAGATAATTAGTGCAACGCTCCAAGACCAGCAGATCTTACGAGAAATCAAAACAAATAGGGACGTCACTTGGTGACATCAGCTAATCCATGGTGTGTGTGGCTGCAGCAGAGGCAAGGCTCTACAGTACAGCTCCCTTTCAGTGACTGCACATCAGCGACTTCAGAAGCAAATCTGCAGTAAAGAGCCATCTGTCATCAACAAGTTAAAGAACCAACAAACCGCTACAAAAACAATGAAGAGGCGCTACAAATAAATAGCTGGATGGACACAAAGCAAGTAAAATGTGCTGCTTATTCTGTAATGCAGCTGCACATCACAAGGAGACGTGTTAAGTCCCAAAGACTCAAGGCATCAGTGGCAGACACAAAAATGAATTAGGCAGACGAAGAAAAATTGAATAAATTAAAAAAAGACTACCAGCCAAGGGGTTTGTTGGACTACAATATATCTTGAAATACAACTGAACCCAATCTCTGATGTGCTCAAAAGAATGGGTAAGTTATTGTATTGTCATTATTCAGATTTTTTTTAAAGTAGTGGATAGAGTAACACTAGAAAGATGCATGAACAAACATTCAATGAGAATAGAAGTAAAAAATAAAATAAAAAATAAAAATAAAAAATTGAATAAAATACATTTAAAATTACACAGAACTAGATAAGCAACATTTATAGATTTGTTCAGAAATTTGTTTTCTCATGTGAGAACAAAATTTGGCTATTTCCAATTTGTTAATATGATAAAACATCTAATCATCATATCTTGTTTTCCGAAATTACCTTCTGTAGGCTTGCATTTCAAGTGGCCATTATGGGTTCCTATGCTGGCAGCGGTGTTTGCATGGAGTGTCATTTTAAAAAACATGCCTGTGATGGGTATACCTTGTGCATTAACATGCCGGTGTGACAAACTGCTCATTTACTGTGACTCTAAGGGCTTTCATTTGATACCAACCATAGACAAGAGCTCCTTAGGTTTGTCACTGAGACACAATTTCATCACTGAACTTCAGAAGCATCAATTTGTAAATTATAGCCAACTTACATGGATTCATCTAGATTATAATCAGATTGCAAATATACAAGAGGAATCGTTTCAGGGACTCTATAAACTTAATGAATTAATTCTGAGGTCAAACAAAATCTCTCATTTGCCAAACACTACTTTTAATCAGCTGGTTAACCTTGACATTTTAGACCTGTCTTTCAACCAATTAACATCTTTGAGCCCGGAATTATTTTATGGCCTTCGGAAATTGCAAAGTATGCACTTGCGCTCCAACTCCTTACGGACTATACCAGTGCGTGTGTTCTGGGACTGCCGCAGTTTGGAGTTTCTGGATATAAGTTGGAATCGCCTACGGAGTTTGTCTCGTAATGGGTTTGCGGGATTAATCAAATTAAGGGAGCTTCACTTGGAAAATAATCATCTTACAAAAATTAATTTTGCTCATTTCCTGCGGTTGATTAGCCTGCAAACGCTTTTCATACAACAAAACAAGATTAACAGCTTGACGTGTGGAATGAATTGGACCTGGGACACGTTACAAAAGTTAGACCTGAGCGGAAATGAGATTAAAACCATTGATGTCACAGTTTTTGAAACACTGCCTTCTCTTAAAATACTGCTACTAAATAGCAACAAGCTTGTATTGTTGGATGTGAGTTTCTTATATTCACTGAAGTCCTTAACTACAGTTGGGCTATCTGGAAACCCGTGGGAGTGCAACACAAAGATATGTCCATTAGCCATTTGGATGAGTGATTTCAAAGGAAAATTGGAGCATTCGGTACAATGCTACAGCCCCGACTATACACAAGGGGAGGATATCCTTGATGCTGCTTATGGATTTCAATTATGCTGGAATATAACTACAAGTGTAACATCAGTGGTTTCAAATATTAAATTGCTTACTACTGAATATACGGCAAGACCAAAATCAACGGATATGGAGGAGAATCAAATGGCGACTACGGCAATCATTGTAGATATGACAGAACACTATGCTGAACTAGACACTGCCATTTTCACTCAACAGGTAATAACTGGTACCATGGCATTGCTTTTCTCGTTCTTTTTTGTAGTCTTCATTGTGTTTATTTCCAGGAAATGTTGCCAACCCACTTTACGGAAAATTAGGCAATGCACCGTTTTACAGAGCCACAAAAATGCAAGGTCACACACTCACCTAGCAGAAACCTCTCAACAAGGGGCATATTACGATTATGAGCCAACCCACGAAGGGCCTTTTATAATCATTAATGGCTACGGACAGTGTAAGTGTCAACAGTTCCGCTACAAAGAATGTGAGGTGTAGTAAGTATTCTAGATTTACCTTCATGCCATATTACACAGATATTTAATTTATTTTTTAACCTGGATAATTTATATAATCTATTTGTCACTATTCCTGTCAAGGTTTCAGTTTCCCCAGCATAGGTTCTAAAATATGGTTTAATTTAAATTCATAAGTACTTTCTCAAGTGAAAGTCATTTTAAAAAAAATAATAATAATTTAGAAAATGTGCATTAAAGTTAACATGTTTTACCTGCCAATCAGCATTTCTAGCCATTAAGGTAGGGGGTAGGCAAGTTTGGTCCTGGAGAGCCCCACACAGGCCAGGATTTGAGGCTATACCTGTGGAATATTGCCAATATTAAGGCTACTTCAGAAAGGAAATTCTCAAATGCAGGCCTGTGTGTGGCTCTCCAGAATCGAACTTGCCTACCATTGCACTAAGGACACTTTATACTGTGCTAATGGCAGATTGCCAATAACTGGCAATCACCCTGGAGTTCACAACCAATCCTCTTCAGTCTAAAATGGTATGTGTAGAACAAGACTGGGTGTGCACTCAGAACCTACGAAATCATTTATCAAATAGGTTGTTACTCCACAGTCTGACCTGTCTTATTTTACACATGCTGTACACCAGAGATGATATATTCAGTACCCCCAGTGGTAAACAGCAGCTATTCACAATTATCTTCAAGTAGATACAGCATCCTTAAAACAGGGTTTTGGCAAATATTGCTGAAACATGGGAGCCAGCCACGAGTCTGCTTAAGTTTTCTATATATAAAAAAAAATTGTACAACTGGTATGATTCAAGTTCGGAGTCAGCAGTAAGATTTTAGGAGCCATGGATTTGTCAAGCCATGTCTTAGATGGTGGATCAGAAAGGATGGACAGGTAAAATTTCAAACTAAAATGCTACATTTGATGAAGTATCATTACAAATGGTTTTAAAAGTATACCATATTAGGAACTTGTGCGGTTTAATACATAATAAAATACATTTAAAAAAAAAGGACCAATACTAATTTTGTTTGACCAGGATACAAACCCTAGAAGATGGTAAAAAGATAAGAACATTCAATTCTCTGCAGAAGAGGTTTCATACATAGTCTCACTAATCAGTGCGGCTCCTGGTTCAGCTGAACACACAGAGATGAACTCCCAACACATAGAACTGGGACTTGTAGGTAGAGAGGCAGCCTTGATTGGTTGCTAGGACCCCGGGGGCAATTCTGATCAGATTAGGTATGGCAGCAAATACTGTGATCATCACTCCCCTCCTGGACAGAAAAGTGGGATTTCTTATGCCAGTATTTTTTTTATTTAATTGTTAAAATAAAAAAACATTTTAACAAAATTAAAAATGGGATTGCTACACCTAAGAGAACTATATACCAATGCACTTGTAGAGAAACAAAGGAACAAATACTGTAAAATTACAGTGTCCCTTTAAAAGCAAAGTTATTGCAGTAATGAAGACAAACAAAAACTACAATGGGGTTTTTAAAGATCTTGAGTGGAAGACAAAAGGTGTATATTTTAAGCACACTATCTACACACCCTTTAATTCTTCTTATCAAAGGCCATTAACCAACTCTGAATGGATGTAGACAAGGAATATAAGCATGTCCAGTTGGCATAAAATCTATTTATCCAACTGGGCATGCTCTTCCTCTATCACCCAACTGTGAGAGTTCTTTGATAAGGAGACAGAAGGTCCTGTATAGATAATGTAATTCTTAGATAACAGAGCTTGAAAGTTAGTTATTTTAAACTCCAATGCAATTATTTATATGTGGATTTTTTTATTTATTTCTGCAGTAACACAGAAAAATGATCAGGCATTTGAGGATTGCATTTTGCTCTCAGTAGGCTATCCCCACTAATCCTTTCCTTACAGTTTGTATAAATAATTGACTCAACTGGCCCAATTTTAAGCTTGAATAAAATAAGCTAAAATGGTTTTGTGATTGGAGTACAAAAGAGACTAAATGTTTTCCAATGTTAAAGTTTGTCACCTTGGCCTTAAAACATGAAAAGGTAGTCTTACTACAGAAGCATGCACAATCCGATATAAAATGCCCACGCCTGCTTGCTGCCCCACTGCAGGAAAGTTGGTATGCACGGAGAGAGCTAAGAGTTCCAATTTGGCATACGGCCTCCTGCAGTTGGACTAGAGCCTGTGTATTTGTGATCGGGGCAGCTGTCCCAGAGTGCAATATATTTTTTGGGAGATGGAATCTGTGGCCAAGAGCAAGTTTTGCTGAGCTTGTCCCTATCCTTTAAAATCAGTCGTTCCATGTCACTGACCAGTGTGAATTAGTAAATATGGATGGGCTGTGAACAGACCACAGCATCCATGTGCTAACCCTGTAGGCATAAAATGACCAACTTACCCACATGCATCTGTCTTCTTTAAAAAAGGGGCTCAATGGTGGTCATTCAACAGCATTTCATTTGTTTATTTAGATACTAACAGACAATAAAAATCAGTATTTACAACAAACAAACAAAAATTATATATATATATATATATATATATATATATATATATATATATATATATATATATATATATATATATATATATATATATATATTAATATTATTTTAACAGACCCTTGAAATATTAGCATTGTAGCTTCCAGCAGATCTGCCCAGAAGCCTGACCAAAACAGGTTTTATGACTGGTGTAGGTTTACAAACCCACTGCAAGGAAGCAGGAGAATAAAAAAATAAAATAAATCTACCAGAATAGCCAAGTAGATCATCTTCCCGCGCTCCTGTACACAAGATGGCGGGAGTTGGGAGCAGCATATTAGCTGAACACACTAAACTTCAAAATGTAAGATTCAGAAAAAAAAAAATACATTTTTTATTTTTTCTGCAGATGCTAGTTTTATTCCCCTCAGTAAGTAAAAAAATACAAAAAAACATTGTGGTGTCCAAACCATACAATTTCATTTTTTAAACCCCAGCTATGATTTATCCCAACCCTCTAATCTTTCCATGTATTTGCTCCATTTCCAATACCACAAATTCAATCTATTTCCGTAATGGTGTAATTGTATTTTGAAACCGCTAATGGTCGCAAAACCAGCAAGGTGAAGTGGTGATAATGGCTACAAAAAAAAAAAAAAAAAACTATATAGTTATGAGTGCACAAGAAGGTTTGTATGAAATGTTTCTCAAACATTACTATTTCGGTGAGAGTTGTGCAATTTAGCCACTCCCAAGCTATGACCTGCTCTTACAGTTTTAATATGTCTACCACTGATGTAAATTCATGAAATAAAAATATTGAAAATGAAAACCTGTAGCAGACTGATTTCTAAAATTCTATGTATGTTTTAAAAAGTGTAAAATATAAAGCCAATCTGAAGCAGATTAAAAATAAAGAAAAAATAAAATCACTATAATAGTTGTCAATGTGGGGAACGCTTATGATGTTGGTCACACTTCCCGCAACAGCGAGCCTTGCAGAGCGAGGCGAGCCGTTGCGACCTGTAACCATGAGTGCCTCGGGACTTCGTACCATGTTCCTGCCAGTGGAGGACTCTCGATGAGCGCCTGAAGGAATCATGGCGAGGCCCCCCCCCAACCGCGTATCACTCCCCAGTACCTTGTTCCTGCCAGTGGAGGGCTTGCAACACCCTATCCGAGCCATGTACCTGGATGCAACCCTGCCAGCAGCGCCGCACTCAGTCCTGCTCTGCGGCTCCTGGCCGGGAACAGCAGAGCAGTTGTGCGGTGCTACTGGCAGGATTCCATCCAGATACCAGACACAGGGAGGAAAAAAGGACACAAGAGACGAAGAGGGAAAGGAGAAACAGGAGAGTGAGAGATGGGGCCGGGAAAGGAGACACAGGGTAGGGGGCTAACAAGCAGGCTGTAACATATTGGGTCTCAGCACATTAGGCATTGGCTGGGTGAAGCCCCTCCCCCTTGTGGGCATAGCTTTTAGAAATAGCTATGCAAGGGGTATGCTCCAGAAGCTGAGAAATCGGTAACTCTGGGGCTGTCTGAGGAATAAATTGTTGATGTTGTATACCATTTACATTGAGGGACATTAATAAAAAAGTAGTTTAAAAGGACTAAAAACATTTTTTTAAAGTCTAATTAAGAGCATAGTTAAAGCAGAAAATGTCATACAGCTGCTTCTTAAATTTGAAAAATATACATTTTGATATCTCTGCAGAAACTTGGGGTTATTCATGATACACGGTTGGAAGTTGTGTGAGGATGGCCATTTATTGGAAAGCACGGGTTGCATCCTTTGATGCAAAGTCCTGCTCCTGGTCCAGTGAGGGAGAGTTGTGTTAATAATATTAAAATTAATTTTAATATTATCCAGTTAACAGATTTAAGTCTGTTTGTTACCTTTTCCCCCATTGATAACTACAATCAGATACACACACCCATCATCATTAGGTTGTGATGAAGAAGGAAAAAAAAAGGGGATTCCTGTGTCTTTTGGGGAAAGATAGCACTGTACATAAATTAGGATCAGACAAAGATAAATACAGATTAACATTTAGCAAAGGAAGGAGGGCCCTGTCTGAGATAGGAATCCAATGTCCATGGTGAATTCCCAAAGTACTTGGGATAGAAACTCGCAGAGGGAGAGAGAGAGGCGATAAGTGTGTTAGGGTGGAAGGTGATACACTTCTTTAAAGAGATGGTGAGGTTTTAAATGTTTTGAGGCAAGAGGATAATCTGGTGGAGCGAGGCAAGAAGTGCCAGAGACTAGGGGCAGTACAAGAAAAGTCCTGGAGGCGAGAGTGAGAGGAGGTGACAAGAGTTGTGGAACGAAGAAGGTCATTAGCAGAACGAAGAGGGCGGGTGGGAGAGTATTTGGAGATGAGAGCAGAGATGTAAGTGGAAGCATTATTGTTGAGGGCTTTGTAAGTTAGGATTTTTAATTTTATATATTACTTTTTTTTTAATCTTTTGAGAGTGTTGAAGGTCTGCAGTTATTTTGGATGCTTTCCTGTAGTTACACAGATAAGAGAATATATATGTATTTTATTCCTTTAACTGTTTAGATGTATTTTATGGACTCAAGCTAGCAACTTAAGCATTACAATCTCCACATGTAAACCATGCCTTTTTAAAGTAGGATTTCTGGGGGGCGCGATCATATGATCTGAAAATATTTAAGCAAGCCCGTAATTTACTTCTTAGACACAGCCAATAGTAAATTAGTGCATCATCAAGACGTAAAATATGGAAGTTACACGCAATCTGAGGCGACAAATTAATCAGCCAATAAGTAATATTTGAAGATCGGGCTCACAATCAAAGCAATCTAAAAATAATGCATTAGAGCATCTGTTTTAGTCCATGTGGATTTCATGATATGCATCCACCAGATTAATTTCTTCTATTGTCTTTTGCACCATTGGCTGCTCAGCAGAAGATTAGTCACATGGGTCTTGAGTATGCCTAAACAGAAGACAGCAGACCCAATGCCTCAGGGTTTTCTCAATTAAATTAATACAAATTACGTCTCATTAACAAAAGAGTAAAGTATTAGGGCTTGCAAATGCCTCAAGCTCACAAAATTTGGCTGCTTTTTTATATAAAGGTTTATTCTACTGACTGCAGCTCGCAAATTACGACCTGAAGGCTGAACTTGTAAACCCTACCTTTTTAAGTCTGATTTCAGGGGGTTTATTTATTTATTAGACAAAGCCAATAGTAAATGAGACCGCCATCATGACATCAGTAACACATGTAAGTTGGATGTAATCTGCAAATGGAGGCGAAGAATTAGTGCCAATAAGTAAGATTTGCCGATCAGGCTCTCAGTCAAGCAATCTATAAAATGCATTAGAGCATCTGTCTTAGTCCATGTGGGTTTCCTAATGTGTATTAACCCAGGATCTATATTACTACAAAAAGTTAAAAATATTATTTCTAATTGCATATTTGTGCGTTTGAGACTGTTCCCAATTCTCAGTGTCTTTCCATGCTTTTATAGTACAGTATTGTATTGCTTCAGCACTAATAATTGTTTGAAAAAGCCCTTGCGAGTCATATTTAAATATTAGTTCTTATTTAATATTTCAGACAGAAATTTGATACTTTTGTCCGTTGCGGGTCTGACTTAATTTGCAAGCTGGCAGTCCGGGTCTAACAGAATATCAATTTTGTGTAAGTAATTAGTGCTCGTAATGTTTGAGCTGTGCTAAAACCAATTGAGTTCTAAGATCAAATTTGCATTTTTGGTTGGACCATAGTGATGGGGGGAGGGGGTGGAAGGAGGATTATTAAAATTAGAATGAAAAGTAGATAAAACCACTCTTACATTTTCCAAATATTCTATTAAGAATGTATAAAGGTTTACAATTCAGCGAATAAAATAGGGCCCATTGTTACTTTAAATTTTTTATATAAATGTTTCAAAGCACCACTGTAGTTCAAGAGTCATTTATGTGCCAAACAAACTTGACTACTTAGTTCCTATTGCTTATGTAGTCCCAGGAATCAGTTATATCTAGTGGGAATTAACACCAGAGCAGACAGTTTGTTTAGATCATATCCACCGATATACCTATGCTCCACGATCCAATTCAAAACTGCTATGGAAGAGAGTATCAAGGCATACAATAAAATAAGGAAAAAAAAAAAAAAAAATTCCATATGGTCCGTTTGAGTACTTTATGCTCAAACAGAAAATTAATTTTGCATAGTGAAATATTTCATTAAGAAATGCATTGTTATTGATCAACTAAAAATTTTAATTTTAAATATTTAACCTTTAAAATATCTACACTTAAACCGTAAAACTCTAGGTCTACTGAGATACGCTAAAAAGTTTTGCATTATTCTAGAACAAACAGTTGCATAATGAAAATATAAATCTGCACTTGAAAAAAAAATATTCAGGGAAAATTAACAGGAAATACTGTAAAAATACATAAAAGATTAATAAAATTAAGCAAGCATAGCAATATCAGGACAATGCACTAAAACACAATTTTTCCCCCGATTAACAATTTTAACCAGTATGAGCATTCAGATTGTTAATGTTTGAAGCACTTGCATTGAGAATACAATCAGCTATTTATCTATGGGGCCCATCTGGTCCATGAAAGACACTTAAATTTGCCTCTTGACCATCTGTTCTATTGCCTTTAAGCTCCACAGTAATGCATAGTGTGTCCAGTTTTTGCAAAGCAAATTGTTTATCGAATTATAGTATTCACTCTGACCCCACACACACTTAAAATAAAAGGCTCAGCAAGCTCAATTTTCAAAAGCCAGAATCACGCCATATTCATGGTGAAACTATGAAATGTGCCAGGTATTTGTTGGCATTCAGCGATTTAGGCATTTATGGATCTCTGCTCTTACTGCCAAGTAAATTTGTGAATTTCTCAAGTATAGTCAATGTGTTAATATAACCAGATTTTACAGAAAATTATTTTTTTATCCTCAGTCAACCCAAAATACTGGTTTCTTATTGGAGAATTAACACAGCCTTTATGGATTAACAATCCGTTCTAAATTATATCACTCCCGAGATACACTGCGGTCTTGGAGAGGCTCTATGTGATGTGTGGCACATGGTACTTGTCTGTGTAGAGTACTTAATGGCAAATTACCATTGTTAGATACAATTTTGCAGATTAAAAAATACCATAAAATGTGAATTGTGATACATGCATATTGGGGAAAACATAAGCAATGATTTAGAAGTGAAGTATTTAGTTCAATTTGCGTTTCAATGACTGTGTACCTTTAAGAAGTAAAATAAAAAAAGGTAGCAAGCTTTGCAATATGTTAAAAATAATTCAAGGGTTTCTGAAAAGTAGTTTTTCCTTAAATAAAGAACTTCTAGGCAGCAAGAGCATAAAATATTTTTTTTAAATATAATTTAAAAAAGGTGCTTCAGATTTAAAAAAAAAATAAAAAAAAAAAAAGGAAAAAAATGACTGGTCATATTCTAGGGATTTGCAGACTTATTTAATGGAGTAAAAGCTCTCTATTTAGAGCAGAGATTCCCTACTCCATTTGCATGCAACATTAACCTGTCAGATATTAACATGTCTGTATGGGTATGGTTAATCTTAACAAGACAATGATGCCCCACATGTTCAAGCAAAACTCTTTAAAAATGGCCTATTAGTGGTCTTTGAGGACTTGAGTTAACAAGGTTTTAGAAGATCTTAATTCATTAAAGGGCCACGGCAGGTCAAACAATGGGGTATAATTTAATTACCAATACAAATAATGAGTTTGATAAATTCAATGTAGCTTTTAAATATCTGTATTGCAGTTTACAGCAGATATGCTCGTCTACCTGCAAACCCAGTTTGGGTCCAGGGTGTGAAATTTGATTTGCACAGGGGCATATTCTACTGCAGGCAAGAAGGCAGATGGACAAGGTTATCAGAAAAGTAAAGATTCCTTTGAAGATAGCCCTGGTCAGATCTTGCCACACCCTCTGGACACCTGATAGGAAGTGGAAAGAAGCCCATCTGCAGAGGTCCAAAATACTAAAATAATATTTAAAAGCTTCATTTTGTGACAGATTAATTTTATAAACAAATGAAAACCTACTGAATGAGCTTTAAAAATTCTCAAACTCTTACCAAAACCTACTTACTTTTAAAAATGCGTTTTAGCCAGTGTCAAATTATTTGAAATAGATATATTCTTACTCAGTGGTATCTTAAATTCGTATTACTGGTAACAATTGATTTTCCATGTAGTCCAATAAATCTTGACTAAAAGTTGTCAAAGGAGCCTTAATGCTCGGCAATCCCACCCTATATTCAAGAAGAATACTTTTATTTTTATTTTTTTACTGTTCTACCCCGATTTACAAAGGAGAAATTAATTTGTTGGAATTTTGCTTTGAATTTCTAAACTGCACATAAAAATGTCACAGCCAGACATATTTTGCAGCAAACTATGAAATTTAGAAAGCTCAGCAATAACTAAAGGAAGAAAAAAAGGGGGAGAGGAAAAAAATAAAAAAAAATAAAGTGTCCTTACATTTCCCATGTACTCCGAAAGCAGGTCCTGCAAAGCTTGTCGAACTGAATTACATTCAGCAACTATACGCTCCCGACGGTCATCACGTGTGCAGGAGGAATCGGCCATTAGGGCTGCTCCGCTAATTATGCTCTCTAGGCGTTCCTCCAAGGAAGGCCTAAATCTTTCTTCACTGAAGCTGTAAGGATCCACAATGATTTGAGTCTACAAAATAAAAGTCAAAAGTTAATTATTAGTTTCAGGTCTTTGCAACTGCAGAACATATATCAAAATGCAAATCTTTGTTCTGGAGGCTTTACCTTCTAGGGAAAAATAAAATAAAAATATCTAAAAGAAAAAAAAAATAGCACCAACACTGAAAGGGAAATGAATCATTTCACAGTAAGGAAATGTTTATTACAAAGCAAATAAAACTCAGAACATTTCTTCACTGATTTGCATTACATTTGTCAATCTAAATCAGCTTAACACCCTTACAAAACAAATTCTAACTCCGTTTACGTTAATATTTAAGCCGTTTTCTAGAGAGTTCACCCCACCACTATTAAACACATTTTAAGTGCAAATAAAGCATAACCATGGTACTGATTAATGTAGTTAAAGGACCATAATAATAATAATTAAAAACTGAGTAAGCAGGAAGAAAAAAAAACAGCTAGTTTTTAAAATTCTAAAATATATGTTGATATCCACGTGGAATTCACGATACATTGGCAGAAGTTGTGTGAGAGAGAGGGGCATTTGTGTGACAACTTTGGCTGGCATTTATCACAATTGTAAAATTTTTAAATTTAGAGAGAAAAAAAAAAAAAGTGTAATCCCCCCCTGGCTCAGGCATGTCACAATATTTCTACATATCAATATCTAATAAAAACACAATAGACTCCATTGTGTGTGGTGAAGCATCTTGTCAAGGTGCACAATAATGGAGTCCACAGGTGGTTTTTTAATATTGAACGAGGGAGGTTAAATTGAGGAACTCATCTGCTGGAGATTTCCAATGTCTTCCTATTCTCATGTAGGGTGCCATGTACCACAGCTGTAATAAAAGGCCACAGCCACAGGGATAAAAGGCTTAATACTTGTGTCCCATGCTGCTCAGACACACATCACCTCAACATCTGTTGGTTCACAGCATGAGACACCAGTAGTGGGAAGAACTTTCCCTGCGAGTGTGGCCATTGATCACAGCAGTAAAATATGGCACCCATTGACTTTAGTGACTTTCTAAAACCAAAAAGTTTTGTAGGTTGGTTACAGAGATTTCAATTAGTCCTGGCACTACAGGCTGCAACATTTCAAACAGGAGACAGTAATACAGTGAATGTAGAGAACTTCCAGAAGTAAAACTTGCAAAAATGAATGACAATAAAAAAATATGTTTTGCTTATTCACATGTGAGATTTTTCCACAAAAAAAGCAAAATAATTATAAATATGAGGGCAATAAAGTAACACCACAATTTCTTAAAGACAAACTGTGACTACTGTTCTTCCCTAAAACATTTTTTTTTTTTAAATGGACATATATTTTGGGTGGCATTAAGAACCAGCCTATACAGTCTGGCTCAATCCAAGGCTTTAAAATGGTTTTCAACCAAAAAAAAAAAAAGTAATTAAAATCTAAAAAATTATAAAATATAAAGTGAATTTCAGCTGCCATTATAAAACTACATAATTTTAATTAGAAGATAAACTTTTTTCTTTTTCACATTTTCAAAGATAATGTTAGCACTGAAAACTGGTGTTTTCCCCTGATCTTTTGGCAGGAGCTCTTCCTTAAGATGGGTGGAGCTCCAGCTTAAAGATGGTGGGCAAACCAGTTCTCAGAGTTTAAATTAATTGTTACCACAGCATGAAATCTGGGCCATAGCAGTGCATCTTTAAGGATCAACTATGAAAGGAACTGTGACTATAAAAATGAAAGAATACTCATCCACACAAATTTAATAATTTTAATGAACATTATTTTTGAAAAGTCGCTTTGCTGTGTGGGATAGTTCCAAAAGCGTAAATACTTACATCAAAATTGTTGAGAGCATAAGCCAGCTCTCCACCTCCTGGCTGATTGGCACTTTCCTCAGATGCGGTGGCTTGAGCTGCATTCGAGATGCCAGTGACTGCCTGCTGAAGCTGTTTATAGATCAAGTCCCTATTGGCCTTGTAGGCTGCTACGTCTGGATGCTGCAGACAAGCCTGTGAAGCAGTGTAAAGTATGGGGATATTCTTCTGCAGAATCCCACGGGCTGCAGCCATCTGATCCCTGTGACCCACATCTTTCAGTTCCTAAAACAATAAAAACAAAAAAATGCCTCAACCATTTGCCAAATTAAATGGGAGTAGGAAAGTAAGAGACGTAGCCAGGTTTAACATGCATTAAAAAGGCACATTGGAATATATTTTTTTGCAGTGATCTAAAGGAATATTTAATAGAGAGGAATCATTGTAAATATATAAAAATTAAATAAAATTTAAAAAAAAAACTGCAAAACCTTAATCACTTTTATAGGAGTCTAACTAATGGCTCTCCTGCATTCCCCACTTCACTGGCTATTCATCATTTTCACCCCTAACCACATGGGGTGCCAGTCAGAAAAAACATCCTGGGATGAATTTGCCCATCATCCAATTATGTTTCTCCAAAGGAAACGGTCTCAGCTGTGATTGGCTAAACAAATCATTTGATGATTCGAGGCAGAGAGCAATGGCTAGACCAGGGGAACCCCCAACAGGACAAGACAACTGGAAAGTAAGTTATCAGTCTTATGTAAGCATTTTACTCCAACCTATTTAAAAACCCATATATTTTTTAATCATTATCATATTATAAACAAAAAGCCTCTGCTTAATGGTTCCAAGAGTACAGACGCATTCAGTCGTTTAATAAAATAGATTCACATTTTCTTCCTTGCATCAGAGATAGTTGCAAATGTGTCAGTGTTATCTTTTTCAAGCGGATCTCTCAGAGTACAGTAAAGTTATTAAAGTGTTAACTGCTCTGTGGGAGCTTGACCCTGACAATGTCCAATGAAATAGAGGTAGGAGTGCTTGTCTGCCAATAAGATCTACAGAGTAGAAAAGTATGCTGTATTTTCTGTGAATTTCAATGAAGTTTTAACATCTACGTTCTAATGCAAAAATAAAAATTGATTTAAATGCAGAAGTACAGCAGCAACCATGCTTCAAGGTAAGCAGTTTTAAATCATTTTTCCTTGCATGTGTATTTAAAAAAAAAAAAAAAAGATTTAGTTTGAAGAGAGCTTACACTGACCCATAAAAAACAGGGCTTCAATGAGGACTGGGACTATAATAGCACAAGTGCACATACTTGACCAGCTCCTTAAATGCATAAATCATTTTATTTACCCAACAGTCTCCCAGAAGAAGCAAATTTAAGCAGCATGAAGATAAAACAAGACTCCACAAATAATAATCTAGATTACACATTACCTGTTGTCGTTTTGCAGTCATTAAGTTCAGCTTGTCCACTTCTGCTTTCAGTGCTTTGTATTGTATTCCCAAATCCTGCTCAGTGCCAGCATTTCTCAGTTTCACAATACCTTCCTCTACCTTAGAAAATGAAATAAAAAGAAATAAAAATGTGCTTCTGTTGAAATGGTCTTGTAAATGTGTGATAACTATAGGCAAATAGCACAAAATATTTGACCTGAATAAGAGCATAAATTAAGTAGGGAAATTCCATAAGGCTAGTTTCTAATCGGAAAGATATACATATTGGTGCTTCTGCTGGATCCTGGAGGCATCCATGATACTTTGTTGAGATTGTGTGTGACAGGGATGTTTATATATTTCTAGAGAGCAGGGCTTGCACCAATCCAAACATGCATTCCTGTTTCTGTGAGTGAACAGGGCTGGTGTAAAATTCAGTGTGATTCCATTCATTATAAAAATGTAAAAAATATTTTAAATATAAAATGGCAAAAAGAGCGCACAGGAAGGGAGGTTACATAGGTAAATTGTAATAATGATGTGGAGGTCTGGAACAAATATACTGGAAGTCCAGATTCCGATCCCTTTACCTTACAAAACAGTAAATAAAAAAAATCCCGGAGACATACAAGCGGTTAAGTTATTTAGCCCTTTATCTTGAAATATTAAAAAAAGTTAGGTACCATGTTTTTGACGTTAGTCGTTTTTTTTTTTTTTTTAAGCGCTAAATACGGAATTTAAAAAAGGAATTCATGCGTTCGTTCTTGGCATTAACCCCGTTTTGCTTGACAATAAGAAATAAGTTATATTCCTCTAAGTGAGGATAAGAGTGTGTGGGAGATGAATGTGCTACCCAGTTTCAGAAAGAAGGATGAGGGCTGCAGAGGAAGAGAATATACTGATTTAGGATGATTGGGACAATGACCTCTTTTATGGGCATGTGTTATGTTACTTCCGAGTAATAGAAATGGCTTTCATCCAAGCATGATTAGCATAGACCAGTAGAGGTCAGAATCTCAAAGCTCTACATCATTACTTCCTATTAAACTATATTGGAAGCAACTTTTACCTTTATTCTCTTTAGCAGTACATCCAAAAATTATTGTAAATAACGTTCTATATAAAGCACATAATTGACTATAAGCTTCAAATTACCATAAAGCCACAAAAAAATAATACTGAACTATTCATTTAGCATGTATTTACAGTTGAGGACAATTAGTACTATGTAGAGTCAGTTTAAGTCTAAGATTAATCCAATTTGTTGTTGGTGACCAATTCCTTAAACATCTGAAATTTGTGCATTTTTAGTAAAATAATGCCAATTATGTGCAAACATAATAAAAATATTAAAAAAAATAAATAAAAAAAAACACAAACACAAATTTTCAAATATACTTACCACTTTCAGCTGTACTAGTAGTTTGTATACATCAGCCATGTCAGCCAAAATAAGTAGTCTTGTGACTGCGGATAACAGTGCACGTGCAGCCCGGACCATGTTCCCACGTTTCACAGAAGAGCATGGATCATCTGCAAACTCTCCAGAGGAGCTCCTCATCTGTTCACCTATAAGTTAGTTAGAGAGATCTGTGTAAAAAGCTACATGAAAGCATACAAAAGAACTGCAGACCTTCAACACTCTCAAAGAATAAAAAAAAATAAAAAAAAAGTATGTATATATATATATATATATATATATATATATATATATATATATATATATATATATATATATATATATATATATATATATATATATATATACATACATACATACATACATACATATACACACACACATATATATATATATATACACACACATATATACATATACACAGATATCCTCAATAATCAATTCATGGGTGGAGGGGTGTAACACTCAAAGCTTTCTCACCTATTAATGTTACAAACTTGCATGTTTTCTTGAACCGCAGGGGTATTTGGAAAGACATGCTCAGCTGCACAGTAACATATACACATCCTATGCCATTTGCACACATACAAAAGAAAGGAAAAAAAAAAAAAAACTACCTTGTTTCCTAACATCTTCGACAGCTGCTACAAGCTCTTCTTTGAGAAACTGGCTATCCTTTGCAATCTTGTCTCCTTTTTCCAAGAAATTTTGTGTTGCTTGTTCAACTGATGCAGCCAAAACATGAGCTTTCTTAGAACGACCTTTCTTCTTATTAGAAGGGCCTTTGTTGCTGGAATTCACCAAGGTTGTTACCTTTTGTCACAGGAAAAAAAAAAAAAAAAGGGATGGGGTCAAAACAATTTAAAGTCTGCCAATAACTTTGAAATGAAATCAAACAAGTGTACTACATCGGTCTTGTATCTCGGTTTGAAGCGAACCTCAAGAAATACAATTATCAAAATCTTATTCTAGGATTCAACTTAACATTTTTTTTTAGTCTTATTATATTGATAAGCAGAGATACAATGTGCAATTCAATTTTAGAAAAGTTTCACTTCTTCCGCTGCATAACATTTTACAGCGTGGAGTCCATGGGTCCTAATAAAGTTATGGTTTCAGTCTCATCATGCATTGCAAAAACGGCCAGTTTCCACATCAAAAAGCAGGATTTGTAAGATTGACACACCTCCAAGCTGGAAATTATTAAATCATGCTTATGTAACGGGGATCACTAAATAGCATATAAGAGCTTTTTCTTAGAACTCGCATATGCCATTTAGTTTCTATTTTTTTTATTTATATATAAAATATAAAGAGTCCGCGTTAATTACGTTTTCTTGTCTTATTTACATTACATCTTCAAAGCTCTCTTTCATGTAAATTTTCAAAATAGAGTTGGAGAACACACTGTATATCATTAATGTAATGTCTCTACACTAAAGATTACCGTAATCAATCTTCATACAAAAAAAAATGTATTGCGTAAAACAAGATATTTTAAATGCATGCTAGAAATATTTGGACTTCGCTTTGGTCATTTTAAATGCCCATAAGAGAAATCAAAGAGAAAACAGAAGCATAGATGCTAATAATTCACAGGACCATAAAGCTCAGTGCAGTATAGTTTGCTTCCCCCCACCCATTAATCAGAAATAAAATCAGTAAGTGCACTCAAGAGGTCATAGGGGAAAACCCTCAACTCTGAAAAAAAAAAAAAAAATTCTAATTACCACATATAGTGCCAATAAAGATCAGCCTGCTTTGTCATCCATAAAATAGAACATTTGTTATGCATTTCATTTTACTTCATTTTACTTGTACAAACCATACTGATGGATAATATTGATAAAAGTAGTTCTTTTATATTCCAACATGAATACAAAATACATAAAAATGGAACATAATAACCAATAAAGAATTCCACACACATCACAGATGACAGACAAACGCAGCCGCTGCGATTACATACCTGAGTGACAAGGGGCTCAAGGAGCCTTTCAACTGCCAAGGTCCGGATCTCCAGGCTTTTTGGGTCCCATTTGAAATTTATATTTCCTGTATTGAGAGTCATGTCTAAGAATAAAAAATAAAAAAAAAGTTAAACTGCAGCCATGAAACAAACAAGTGCATGTCTGATTTTAGACAGCCAATTTACATTAAGAGAGTGTTCTATGTCGAACATATCCTATTTTGAAATATGAGCGTGTGTGTTTATACAGTGTCATTATATATATATATATATATATATATATATATATATATATATATATATATATATATATATATATATATATATATATATATATATATATATATATATATATATATATATATATATATGCAAAAATGTAACTTATGGCCTCTTTCCTAATATAATTTTTTGCCCACTACAAATTAATTTTCTTCTAGGTTTATTTAATCAAACAGACTACAAAGGCCCATTTAAAAACAGCCAATAAAGTCATTAAAAGTGTCACATAGTTAACAAAAACATGATATACCTTTAACAGTTGGCAAAAAAAAACAAACACCTTTTATGGCACCTAAACTGTTGATTGAACTTAACCCCAAGAAGGGTCTCTGTACCACAAGATATAGGCAATTAGTTCAGGTTCTCAAATTGACAAAAACAAAAAGTTACAAGCTCTTTCTATATGCTCATATTATTATTATCATTGTTTATTTGTAACACGCCAACATATTCAGTAGAGCTACACACAAGTTGTGATCAAGGCAAAACAATAACACATTACAAAGATGGAGGGCCCCGTCTTTGAGCTTAGAAACTGGTGTCCATAGAGCCTTCCGGAAAGCACCGTGCAAGGTTGTAAGTCTGCGAGTTTGCAATCTTATATGCTGAGGTTATACAAATCTAAAGAACCCACATTTTTTATTACAGAAATTAGAGTTTTATTGTCATTTGCAGGGCGCTTATGATTTTTGGTCCCTATGGAACCAGCACTCTGCAAACGCAGGCATTTGAAATAATTTAGCCAAGTTAAAGCGCTAATAAAAACCAATTCTTATTATATTCAAAAATAAGGTCCCTCCCCACTTGATTTTCAATACTCCATTTAATGATGAGAAGCAAAATTGATGAATTCCATGCCCTTTCAGATGATCGTTAGACAAGCCTATGTATGTTTTTATTTACCAAGTGCTAATGTTTATGTACCACATTATTAAGGATGCATTAGGATCCAGGATATTATAAAATAAGTGCTCTAAATGTAAAATGTATTCATTATAAATAATGAAACACTCACTTAGAGAAATTGGCGTTTAAGCTTTCCTGGTTTTTATCTGAACGAGTGACATGGCACGTGCAAACATACACTGCGTGTACATCCAGTAGATATTAATTACCTGTATAACATTGAAACCAAATGACAAAGTCTAATGAAGTCTGAATAATAAATGTGGTACTTAATCCTGTCATTTGCACAGAGGAAAAGTAGAGAATCATTCAATTTTATTCTAATCCCAAAATGGTAATTAAAGAGAAACTGACAGCAACTGCTTATTGGTTGTTCTTTCATGGCTAACTGATATACATATAATTAAAAAGATAAAAGAAGCTCATCAAAAAAAAAGGGGGGAGAGAGAGACAAAAGAAATGACAATCTTCTGCCCAATTAGGTAAGGATCTAAACAATTTAAATGGAGTTAAACATTAAAGCATGTCTAATTCGCGAGACTTCACAAGGTAAAGTTTTTTCCCAAACTAACATACTTTTTACTTCTGTGTTTTACATAGCTAATAATGAAAGGAACACCATATTGAAGAAAAAATAAATAAATAAATAAAAGGAGTCACTTGTTTGTTTGTCTAGTATGTACCAAACTAAAAACAACAGAATACACAAGACATTTTTCTGGGACAATCTGAATTGTTGAACACGGATTTCAGGAATCCATTTTATGAGAGCTGGACCATTTGGGTGTTTTTAGCCACCAGTAAAGGGAGAACTGAGAAGGAAGAGAACAAGGATAAGTAAAAAAGCCTTTATTGGATAACTGAATGAGATTGATATGGAAACCACTCATTCCAGGTTATCAATTTCAATATTTTTAGGAACTTTGCAAATTGTCTCATAAGTGGGGGAAACTATTACTTCTTGACCCCCAGGTACTGGCAATCGGACTCCTCCCAGGATCAATACTCCTGCTCAGAGTAACACCAACCACCCCATCAAAAAAAATGTGATTTAACCCAACTGGCTGTACCACATCTCTCCAGATATGTTAAAGTCACACACACAGTCAGGGAACTGATTTATTTTGTCAGTTCCCACCCCTGAAAATCTGACAAGATTAGCATAAAAATTCATAATTGGCCAATCAGGAGGAGGCAGATACATTTGTATCATACAATGGGGTTCCTGTGTTGCAAAGCAGCCTGGGATATGTAGTCTTTCTCTTTTTATATCCTTGTGCTCAGATTCAGTTGTAAGCTCAGACCCCACCCAACCATGTGATTATATTCTGCAGCAAGAACTTCCTTTGAAAGATCAAACTCCATACCTAGCCACATTTCCTATGCATACTTGCTTACTTAAGGTTCCTGTGGGTGTGCAAAGCTGGAATTCTCTTTCCCACCAATAACTTTTTAAGTACACTGAACTGAGCTATATAAAAACACATCTTTTTCTGATAAACACGGCCTGTTTCTTACCAAACACATTTGAAACACAGGAAACTTCTATATAGATACATACCTTTAAAATGAGCATTGTAATATCTTTTTTTTTTTTTTTTTTAAAGGAGATTTAGACGGAGCTGGGCGTCAAGTAATGAAGTGTATACAAGGCTTGTAAAATAAAGATTTAATAAAGTTACTGTTGGGAGGAGAAAAAATGTTGGAAGTTCTCAATTTCTACTTTATGAAGGGGACGGGAGTGAAGCTGGTTGGGAGGGCGAGACGTTTTCACAACATTTTGTGTGTGTGAAGCTGAAATAGTTCTACAGTTGGCAATAGTATGTAACAAAGTACATCCAGTTTTGGAAGTAAAAAACAACAACAACAACAAAAAAAATGTAGTGGCATAATGGCACTCATATTATAAATGAGTATGTTTTACATTCAGGATGTTCTATATTATTTACTGTAAGGGCTGTGGCAGTTATTACAACAGTGCCCGGCTGGTCTATAAAGCTTCCGATGCATTAATGAAAGGAGACAGAACGTTCTGAATATCCTTCTCAAGTAGCCCCCGGTGACCCACTCCCACCATGACAAAATAGGGGGTGGAGAGAGGCACCTCAAGCTTAGGCTCTGACAGTTTCTTAATAACTTCTCTACTTAAAGGTTTGCTGGTGTTCGGTAAAAAAAAAAATGAAATTGAATCATCCAAATCTACTTACAAAATCACTACAGTGGTCCCTCAACATTATGGACCATCTCTCACCAAGGAGAAACCTAGCTGTCGATGCTTAAGGATTCACCACTAATTCCAAATATGTCATTAGGGAGCCCCAGAGAAAGTAATGTGTATCTTAATAAATTTGTTCTTTAATCAATTTTATTTAGTCATTTGTTATGATCTCTAATTTTAGTTGCTGTACAAAATGCCATGTACTGCAGAAAACTATAGCTCGGAACAGATGTGTAAGCGGGGGGCGCTGTAGGACAGGTGTGAGTTTTAGAGAACAGTTATGGGAAGGGGGGTGAGATGGAAGAAAGAAAAGCAATTAATTTTGCATGTATATTTATAATTTTACACAGTACTAGTTAATTATGCACATAAAAGCAACACGTAAGGGATGTGCTGTTTTATTAATTAAAAGTTGAACTATATTAAAGATTAAACTCATTTTGAAAGTTACACTGTTTCTATAGCCCAAACTCATAAAATAGCTTCTACCCATGGTGTATTTCACATTTAAAGAGCATTTACTAGACTAATTAGGTATAATTCAAATAGAAAGTAATTACTAATATCAACTGTGGTGACATTATATATATATATATATATATATATATATATATATACACACACACACACACACAATTAGAAGAACACTTTGAGGACAAATACATCCATCTTTGAAAAGGTTTAACTAAGAATATTGCAAGGCAGGAAAAGTGTCAAAGATAGTTATTAAATTATAAAAAAATAAAAAAATCCAGTTAACTATGCAACATTAGCAGGTTTGTAGGTCAGGAGCATAAAAAGCACATTTTAGAGAAAAATCGAATGACTGATTGTGTCACAAGGGATTCCATCTTGAATCTGTCTGTAGCTTGAATAGCTGTTCTCCTTTGGGAGCTAATTCTTCCGTAGAGATCTATTGTCAAGGGGCTATATGAAGGAGTCTTTCAAAATTACTAAATAGAGATGTTATCTGAACGCACCGTTTCTGCCACGACTTCCAGGTTTCTGAACAAAGAAACATATCCATCAATATTACCGAAAAACCTAAAAAAGTTTAGAATAGTCTTTATTTTTTTGGCGGTGTAAAAAACGAAAAAATAAATAAATAAACACACACCAAGTGCATTCTTCAAAACATATTACTATTGATGAAAAGGACACGTCAGTGATCCTTTAAAAAAAAAAAAAACATTCCAAAAAGATACATTTATACAACAAAGTCATATCCACGTGTCTCCTGGATAACCCTTGCTTCCACTTAAAAGATATCACATCTTTTTGACTTAAAGCTGTACGTGATGAAACGCCTTCAAGAACTACGATATTGTCGAACAATATTTTCATCACACACACAACTGTTTTACATATGTTAAACCTAATCTGAATGCATTTTAGTAAGAATGGAAATTTTTACTGTGTTAACTCCCATTATTACACAACAGAAAAGTTACACACATCAAGATACAAGTCATCCACGTCTAAAATAAACAACTTTTGATAGAATTGATTCTGGTGAGAGGCACCTCCTCAGTTTTAGAGAGATTGTGGAAGCCTCCGCTTGTTCAGCCTTGCTAAATGGGTATGCTGCATCTATTAAATCATCCATGTGCATCTTTATTCTAAAAACATACATTTAGTTCTGTCTAAACTAAAGGGCACGGCAGCTTCCCAAGATATAAAAGTATATGAAAAGAATAAAACTGGCAGAATGAAGACATCAGCAAGTACAGAGGAAGATTAACAGGCAGCAAAATCACATCAGCAGACTGGAGAATGAAATTCCCAGCTGCCACGAGGTGGTGAAGTATAAAATAAAAATCACCAAAACCTAAAAATGACATTTTCTTGCAAGAGGCTATTTATTAGCACTTAGAGGAGAACCATAACGGATATATCGGTCTATCATATATAGTTGTGGTAATTACGAATTGTCTGTCATGCCACGTAAAAAGTAACAGGCATGCGCAATGGAGCGCCGAAGGCGCTCATTGCAGGCCTCGCAATGGAGCTCCAAAAGGCACTTATGAGGTCTGCAAGACTTTGAAAAAGATTGGCAATGGAGCGCCAAAAGACGCTCATTGCCAGGCCCAAAAGACTTTGGTGCTCATGTCGAGCCTGTTTCAAAGGCGCTCAGGCGATGCCCGAGATCAGCGCCAAAGGCCATAGGACTTGACGCTGATCACAAGGCACGCAAGACTTAAAAAAAAATAAAAAAAGTAATAAAAAAAATTACGCTTTAACGGACGACGTTTTTTGCAAGCCTGTAACTCTCAGTTAACCAGCACCCATGGGGATTGGTAGAGGCCACATAAAATGTAGTTTCTGGTTGCTTGAGAGGTACTAATAACAGAGGCCTAGATTAACTGCACATAGGATGCTCTGCTAGGTATATTTGTCAGTGAGGGCTGTTCTAGCAGCAGCAGCTTTCACTCCTCACACACAGGTACGTTCGGCTGGAGGGTGAACCCGGGGAATGTGACGCCTAACACTGCACTGGCCCAGTCACTCATACCTGTCTGCTTCCAGGTAACATTGAATTGCAGAAAAGTACAGTGAATGAAGTGTGTGTTCATTTGCATATCCCTGTCCAGGTCCCCAGTGCAATAACCGTTTCTTGGAATGAACCAAAACATTTAGCATATGATGAGCAAATGTGTGATACAGAGTACAGTAAATAAATAGTACACTTGTGTTCACCTTTCAAGGTCTAAAATAAAATTACTTTTTTTCCTGGACAGGATACCAAGAAATACAGTGATTGCATGCGTTTCATGTCTCAATTAAGCTTAAAATATTAAAGGTAACAACTGTCCATTTGAGGATATACCCGACGTACCCAACTGCAACTTGAATTGTCTTTTGCTACTATCCGCACAACAGTTTGTACAGTTGGTTATTTTGCAGTCACCAGTTTCACGTGGAGGCTGAACCGAGCCATACAAATGATTTTAACTTGTTCTGCACCAATCACATGATTTATCAGCTTGAGAAACACTCACTACCCAATATAATGAATTGTCCAAAGGGAATATAAATCCCTTTAAGGCCTGAAAGTTACACAGTGCTGTAATCACCTTGGTTTGGTATGTCAGTCACATTCCTTACCCTCTTATCTAGGCAATTACACAACCTTATATCTGTTTTCATGTTTGGTCTTGAAATACTAACTAAACAAGTGAAACAGTATTCAGACCAAGGGTTCACAAATATATCTGAAGTTTAGGAACCAGCCAGGTTATTAAGGACAACCAATTTTTATGAGGCAAGCTATGGAATATATCACATATAATAGTTGTCAGACGGTGATTCGCCGTCACGCTTGCGCCAAATCCCAGTTTGACAACTATGACCGATCGCAAAAAGCCCCGCTCAAGAGATGTAGCAAACTTTAGAGAAAGTAGAAAATGTTTATTATGGTATTTTTCCATGCATAAATGTTTTCATATAATACTGATTCTGTCAAATGCGTTCATAATCCAGGAAACTTAAAATTGCCCTTACAAAAAAAAAAAAAAGGGACTGTCACTCCAACAGGGAGTTGAATTTTAAAGAGCATTAAACACTGGATATACATTGTATTTCTAGTTACTGTCTACTGCAAATAATTTATGAAATATTTAGAATTAATTTTGCGGCTCAGTTTGTCAACTTGTGGCTCAGAGTACTTGATATGGGTGGGAGAGGGGTCTGCCAGATAACTTTGCAGGTCTTTATTTTGGTCACTACAGAGACAGACAAGCAGACTGTAATCCTAATTAGAACAAACCAGCTAATACGCTCAAGTTGCTTATTTGCATATAAATTCAACAACATCTCAGGATGGATTCATTTTAGAAAAAGGTAACAAAAACATTCAGACAGTTTTTTTCCATGCTCCTTAAGAATAACCTAAAAACACAAATTGATTTTGGGGTGACAGAGCCCATTAAAAAAATTGCATACAACTGGGATGTATTTTAAGGCTTGGCAAATCCCAGCAGCCAATGCTCCTAAACTTTTATTTTAGCGCCTAGGCTTTTAGGTAATTTTACATATACACATAAGTTGGCTCCTATGAAGATTCTGGCTGGTTCTTCGAATTAATATAAAATGTCAATTCCTGTGTGATAACTGCCTCGTCGATTAATAATAAAAAAATGTAAAAAAACGATTGTTATGCTAACAAACGCTACCTGCACCAATCATACGGCCCTTGATATATATATATATAAATTGTCATAACTGCGGGTTGTCCAAAGTTGTTGCTAACGCTGCGGCTCTTGCGAAGCGAGGGCCTCAGTTGCTGGCATGGAGCGCCGAAGGACCTCGCAACATTTACGGACTTACGACAGTCAAATACGAGACGCGGGACTTACAAAAAAAAAAAAAAAAAACACACACACACTACAACCTCACAAAGATAAGACTTTAAACGGACGACCCGCGCGAACATGGAAATATTAAAAACACAATAAATACACAAAAAGCTTACCCACAGCAAGAGGGGGCACCCAGGACCTCTGCAAGTGAAGTTACACCTCCATTTAAGTCCAAATTACAGAGTTTAGACACCAGAAAACCACCTGAGCAAGAAAAAAAAATGGCCGCCCCAAAAAAACAAAGCCACAGGACCCTAAAGACGCAAAACACATACGGATTTTCCGAAAAAGCCGGACGAGGTCCAAGAACGAGGACGCTAAATCACCAACAGTCGCGTACCACACATTAGGCGCCATTTTACAACACTAACTTACACAATGCGGAAGTACACAGTTACCCTAACGGATTTTCCCTTGCGCGCGCATACTATTTACACTACACACTTACACAGCAGCCCCACAACACACATTGTATGCTGCAGCAACATGAAAACAGATTGTCAGCTCTTCAGCATAATGCTTCCTGCATCTATTACTTCCAAAAAGGTAAAGTATATTCCTTTATTAATGTATTATTTAGTTCATTACCATACACCAAACAGCATTAGCTCACTTACAATTTCATTGCCGTCATTTTTTGACGGGCAATATTCTAGTCTGAATAATACAAAAGATGCTATAGATCTGTAAAGCCTTCGAAACAAACTTTATTTTAGGTGGGATGAAAATCTATGTAGGTTAAACACAAAATTTCAAATGAACAATACACCAAAAATATATAAACTAGAATTTTATGGGAAAAAAAATAATAATCTCTCACACCAGAATTAGAGTAGAGTATCCTACTAAAATAAAAGTACATGCACACAAACAAAGGTGGATAGCTTCAGGATGCCTAGGCTACTAAAATAGAACATCAGATTCCTAAAAAGGATTTGCCCTACACAGTTATATATCTTGGGCAGCCACTGAATAAAGTAATGTTTAAGCAAGCTAAACCTCTATTGAGCATCTGTGACACTGTATCAAGAACACCCAAGAGAGAAATATTTGAAATGAAGATCATTACCTTGTTTAATACTAAAGACACTGGATTAAACATGGGTCTAGGATTTCTGGCACATTATCAAAACATCACGCAGTGCTGCATGGCGCTAGATAATCCAATATGTATAATGCAGCGAGTCTCAACAAGTATCTATCAATACCCACCAGAGGAGCACGGGGAGATAAACATCTTTGATATAAAACATGGATAAATGGTTACAACAGAAAAATACAAACACATAAAAAACTTTATTTTTTGGCTTCGGACAGGAGTGCCCTCATGGAAACAACATTAAAAATGTATGCCCAGGTTGCCAGAGTTTTTCCATTCCTGGCAACTCATTAAAATAGAATTAAAAGAAACACCAATAGGTCACACGAGTGACTAAACAAGCAACTAACGAGTCTGTTAGACATGCAACTATTATCTAAAATCCCATATCTTAAAAAAGTTGAACTTGATGGGCTAAGTCTTTTTTCAACCTCAATTACTACGTATTATATTATTTTATATATATATATATATATATATATATATATATATATATATATATATATACACACACACACACACACACTGTATATATTTAAGAAAAATACACCGATTTAGTGACTTTGTTAAAATTGTGTACAAGTCCACATGTAATACATCTATTTTGTGGCACACTCAAGTAAAGATATTTAAAGGAGAGCATTACAATTGTATACAAACAGGCCACAATAAGCAGATAATTATTGAGTTTGTGCTTGTACCCAATATTAAATGCCTAATAAAGCCACTCTCTAGATCCCAAGTAAGACCCTCCTACAGTGGGGTGTCTAATTCTGGAATATATCTTCAAAAATATATTAAACAATTCAAAATGTGGGCAACTAAAATTATACATAGTCTAAAAGACAAAACCTCTAAGGAAAGATTTCATGAAAGGCAAGATTTATAAGTAATGTGCAAAAATGCTAATTTATAGAAAAGGGTAGTTATGAAGAGAGAAGTAGCTGCAAGTGTCCAGCGTGACAAATCTAGGGAGTCACAGTACCTAAAAGTGTACTGCTGGCTTTAACTTTTCAGTTATTCATATATTTCTCTACATAAAATTTGTGCACTGGCTGCTAAAAAAAAAAAAAATTTTGGCTCCAAACTTAAGTTAGATAAATTTGGAAAACCCTGGCTTATGTTTATTCCAAGCATGCTTAAATCCTGTAACTGTTTTAACCCTTACAATCCACTAGAACTACTACCTTTTGCAGACAATCAGTATATAGTGATACCTTTTTTATTGGATAAACATTTTAGTTAGAGTAACAAGCCTTTGAGAGTTGTTACTCTTTAACAAGTTAGAAGTAAAAAGAGATACAACTCTCGAAAGCTTGTCACTATGTAAAATGTTTGCCCAATAAAAAAAAAAATATCACTGTTCTTTGATTATTCATCTAGAAAGGGTAATAGTTGTAAGGGTTAACACAGTGACGGGATTGAAGCATGCCTGGAATAAACATAAGCCAGTGATTGACAAATGTATCTGAAACTTAAAGCCACACTTTTGTTAGGAGCCAACAAAAGTTTTTTAGGAAACAGTATGGATTATATAGAGAAATTTATTGAACAACTAAAAAGTTAAAAAGCCAGCAGTACAATTTCAGGAACTGTGACTCCCTAGATGTGTCAAGCCTTGAACAAAAGCATATCCTGAGAATTAATTAAACCAAGCTTTTATGATTACAGAATGGACACACTAGATGGGCATTTTTGGGTACTATGTGCCATCACATCCATGATTCAATATTTGTTGTTGTTTAATTGTGTCCAACTCTCCGTGACCATAGGGACAACAGCACGCCGGGCACATTGTGTCCAATTGTGCAAATATATAATGTTTTCATAACAAAGATACTGGAGTGGGTTTCCCATTCCTTCTCCAGTGGACCGAAACTTGTCAGATCTCTCTATGACCTACGCATCTTGGGTGACCCTACATGGCATAGCTCACCACTTCATTGAGGGACACAAGCCCCTCCAGAAGTGGATATTTCAATATAGAGGTGTCTTAATAAGTACCACAATCAAAAGTGAATTTTAATTTGGGCCTTCTTACTAGTTCCCAAAAATAAATAAAAAACACAGGTCGCACTCTTCTTTTTGTAATTTTTTTTTTGGGTCTGGTGGTCTCACATGCTTATTTAAAATGGAGCCACAGTACAAAAAATAAAATAAAAAAAGGATCACATGCGGGACTCATCTCAGTGATAAACCCTACAATAAATAGAAAAGAAAACAAACTAAAAGAAACAACAAACAGGAGAGTATTTTGTCTGAAGGAATAAAGAATGGAGAGGGTGTGTCCAGGGCATTGAATTACATGACAAGCAATTCCTGGTATGAACAACGCCACAGGGAACAAGGGAGGGTCTGGGAAGGGGGAAGCCTGGGAATGGTGCCGAGCGTCAAACCACATTGTACAATATTTAGACTGAGCATCAAAACAGGATCTGTTAAAATGTTTAACAAAGAAGACACAACTTCACAAAAACATATCAGTTTGAATATATATATGATATTTATTATATTGTAAACTCTCACAACAGCACAGGCCTTATCTCCCGTAACAATTTATATGCACAAATGTGCTGATTTGGGCTTATTTACATTGTATTCACATGTTTATTGTGCGAAGAAATCTGCTAGCGCTCTAAAAATAAAATATAATAATAGATTGTACAAGGAGAAGCGAAACAAACAGGAAAACAAGCGACTCCTAACTCTGGTTTCGGTTTGGAGAACTTCGTGGCTAAGCGTGAAATTCCCCTGTTCATGGCACCATTTTATATAGGCCTGGGTGTAACTGTATAAAGTGTCAGTGTCCTGGGGCTGAGGGGTGCAGCCATATTGTATGAGAAAGAGGCCTGGCCTTGTACAGCCTGCCTAGGAATCATATAAACACGCCTTCCCAGTATATACAATTATACTATAGAAAATAGTGAATTATCACAAAGTCACCAAGATCTTAATGTATTTTAAACATGGTTGTCATGATCCATATGTACACATACACAAATATTTTTATATACTTGCATTCAGAAATGAACAAGAAGTTTATATTGAGAAAAAGGAAACATAACAGCATTTATTTAAGCATTTGGGTTGTTCAGTCCTGATAATTACAAAGCAATGGAGGTCCTAAAAAGGGGCCACAGGTCCAAATTTGAAAATAGCTCTGTCTTTTCACCAGCACTGAAATACATCAACATCTAAATATCCTAAAGATTTGTATTTGCAACAAACTTATTAGAAAATACAGAATAGGGGGGATTTTCACTTTGAAATATGGTGACGGTGTCCCTTTAAGGGTGGTTATGATAAATACATGGCGCAGGGCTACTTTGGAATGCAGGGTTCTCAGCGCTGCCCTGCAGTCTGCATTTTCTATAGTCGCTTAAAGCTTTACCCTATTAAAACAAGAGTTTAATCGAATATATAACTCTGTGAACACGTGTACTAACAAAGTAGGGACAAGAACTGCTCATCTAGGACTTCTCAGCTGGTTTTCTGATTTTGATATAAAAAAAAAAAAAAAGTTTAAACACAAGAAGTTAAACTTTTATTATAATAAAAGAATAGTTGATAACGATAAATAAGAGTGTGGATATGAATGTGGATGAATCTGCAGGTAACTTACCTCCGGAGGTGCTGGATCCAGCTACAATGACCAGGGCGGAGGCTCAGGCCAGCGGCAGCTTTGTCTGACTCTCAAATTCCACTTTATCCCAGTCCGTGCACTCAGGGAGGGACAGGATGAGCCGGGCTGTTCCTGCTAGCGGACCACCTCCCGCCGGCCTCACTTTGTAACAGCTATACAAGGGGCAACCAACACAAACTAACACAAAGTTACAAAACTTTTAACACACTGTGCAACTCTAACATATTATATAGTAATATGAAAGGAGCGTTTTAATGTATTACTTATAGGAGCGCTGTCACAGATAAATTAGCAAGGGAGGCGCTCCGGTGGCTAGAACAGCGCGGCGTTGGGATCCCTGGTTTCAGCCACACCCCGGTTTCAGGTAGGGCAGTCACAGGAAGCGTGACGTCACGTAGGGAGGGATGTGATTGGATGCTAGGCCCTGCCTGCTGATAAGGAGCCTGTGTCATGGGGGTTAGACTCTTCCTAAATAGGACTTGGGTAGCACCTGTTTTCATACGAAAACAATAGTCACGTCTGCTGGATACTTAAAGGGACACGGAAGATTTTTTTTTAGGTTGAAAACAGAACTTGTTGATCAACTGCAATATACTTTTTTTTAAATTATTATTTCTTATTTAAATATATGATACATAATGTTATATCAGCATGATGACGTCATTGTACATTGTCATTGTTTGTATTTTTTTCAAAGGAGTGGTAAGTCTCTTTTCCTCCTCCTCCCTTCTCTTTCTCCCTTCCTCTTTCCTCCCTCTTTCGGATCTATCTCTCGTCACCTTCGCATTTCTTCGGCAGCACTGACAGCTGCAGTAACATGAGCCATCAGTCAATTTTCGGGCGCCGTCATCTTTGTTGTAAGGCAAATAATTATTCTCCCCTCCGACGTGGCGCTATTCGACCGCGCTGAGTCAACAGCGAGGCCATCGCTATGTTTTAACCGCGCGGGCACTCGGCCCCCCAGGGCCTCGGGCGCGCCTCTCATAGCTCAAGGCCTCTTCTTATAGTCAGTGCCATCTCTCCTCCCCGTCTCTCTCTTTCCCCCACTCTCTCTCCCTCCATCTTTCTCCCCCTGCCCCTCCATCTTTCATCCTCCCTCTCTTTCTCACCTCTCTGCTCCCTCTCTACTCTTGTTCCCCCTCTCTCTGCTCCTTCTGTACCCCAATCTCCTTCCCTCTCTCTCCCTCCCCATTCCCTTCCTTTTATCTCTCCAGTCTCCCCCCTTCTCTTTCCCAGTCTCTCTCTCCTTTTTCCCAGTCTCTCTCTACCTTCCCATCTCTCCAGCCTCTCCCTCCCTTTCTGCCCCCCTCTCTTTCTCTCCCTCCCTCTCTCCCTTCATAGAGATGTATTATAGTTAGGAAACATATTTAAAAGCCTGAAAAGTTTCTACCTGTGTATAGACCACCAAAACCACGAAAAAAAAAGTTGTTTGACAAAATGCACGAGACAAGTTTTTTTTTATTGGTCATCATCTTTATTTGTCCTTTTTACAAACGAGGATCGCACCATATCCATCTAAAACATTTTACCAGTGGAGTGTTACTCTGAGGAAGTCATACTTTCCTTGTTGGAACCTTGTGCTACAGACATTGTGGTTACTCTGCAGAACCAAGGCCAAGACACCAAGACCTTGGCGATAAAGCCAACATCTCCTGAGAAAAAAAAATAAAAACTCCCAAAGCCGACCGGTATGAGTGTAAGGCTATTGTTCATTTTTGAGTGTTTGGGATTTTTTAAATATTTTGTCTTTTAGACATAACATCTACACTTAGGTCTGCCTATTCTCTTTTTTTAATCTTTTTTATTTAAATTTTCAAATACATTCAACGTAACAAAAACAATACATGGATACAACATACATACATAGGATATTATAAAACATTTTAAACAAATAATATAATAATTCACTACGATAAATGACCGGTATACTTATCCAGAGATCACCATTTAGCAGATAACGATAGTTTATTAATGTTTAAGTGTAACAGACACCTCCCTAATTCCCTATTTCTCTCATCATCCTTATCACATCCTCTCATATCGGGATATATTTTGATTTCCATAACTTTGTTAAAAATAATTTATGCTACCAATAAGATGTGAGAAATCGTGTCTGCCAGAGGTAGGGAAATTTTCTGAAAACATATGAAGAATGATAAATTCTGGTTTAAAGGGGATCTCAATTTCCAATATTGTTGACATTTCCATGGCACATTCCTTCCAAAAATATGTATTTTACCGTATTCCCACCACATATGGAGGTGGGAACCTTGTATGCCACAGCCCCCCTCCCCCGCCCCCCAAAAAATTCTTAGAGCTGGCTACATTAAATTAATTCAAAATATGAAACCCAATGTCACCTCTGAATAATTTAAAGAAGAGTTTTAGTAAGAACACATGGAAGACTTCTCCTCTAGACTGTAAATTTGCAAGTTAAAGGTAAAAATAACAGGGCCTTCTGTTCTTTTGTAATTTGTTATAATTATTTTTGACTTGTATCTATCTACCCTGCAGTGCTCTACGGAATATGTTGGCGCTTTACAAATAAAGAATAATAATTAACTAATATACAAATTCTAAACCACTCCTTCTCTGGCCATGTCATACCCAGTTCTTGTTTTCCCATCTAAGCATTCTATGGGTTTTATCTTATTCTTTGTTAATTCTTCTTAAACTGTGGCACTTAAAAATGATGTGGGAGTCCTGTTTATTCTTCTTTTTTTTTTGGAGAAGAGCCCCTCCTTCGCTATTTGATGTTAGAAAACTTCATTGATTAGCACAACAATAAGGCACATTCATTGTATTTAATATTCTACAGTATAAAGAAAGCATCATATTGGTTAATTATTTGCACAATCGTGTAAGGGTTCAACAGAGTTTGCAGTAAAGACTGTAAGTAGCAAGCTTCCAATCTTGTATGGCGATTTGGAAAAAGCACTTTCTACAAAGATTCTAAGCTCAAAACAGGACCCTCCGGGCTCTCCATTTTCTGCAGTTTTTTAACATTGTACATTTCCCTGCTGTCATCCCATGTACAGCGCTACGGAATATGTTGGCCATTTATAAATAAAAGATAATATATATATATATATACAGTGCCTTGCATAAGTATTCAACCTTCTTGGCATTTTTCGTGTTTTGTTGCCTCACAATCTGGAATTAACAATTGAGGATTTGTATCATTTAATTTACAGAACATGCCCACAACTGTGAAGATGTTTTTTTTATTTATTTATTGTGAAGCAAACAACAAATAGGACAAAATAACAGAAACAGTCAATGTGCAAAACTATTCACCCCCCTAAAGTCAATACTTTGTAGAGCCACCTTTTGCGGCAATCACAGCTCCAAGTCGCTTTGGATAAGTCTGTATGAGCTTGCCACATCTTACCACTGGGATTTTTGTTTATTCCTCCTTGCAAAACTGCTCCAGCTCCTTCAAGTTAGATGGTTTGCGCTTGTGAACAGCAATCTTTAAGTCTGACCACAGATTTTCTATTGGACTGAGGTCTGGGCTTTGACTAGGCCATTCCAACATATTTACATGTTTCCACTTAAACCAAGTGTTGCTTATGCAGTGTGTTTGGGGTCATTGTCCTGCTGGAAGGTGAACCTCCATCCTAGCCTCAAATCACACACAGAGTGGTGCAGGTTTTGCTCAAGAATATCCTTGTATTTAGCACCATCCATCTTTCCCTCAACTTTGACCAGTTTCCCAGCCCCGGCTGCTGAAAAACATCCCCACAGCATGATGCTGCCACCACCATGTTTCACTGTGGGGATGGTGTTCCTTGGGTCATATGATGTGTTGGGTTTGCGCCAGACATAGCGTTTTCTTTGATGGCCGAAAAGTTACATTTTAGTCTCATCAGACCAGAGCACCTTCCTCCACACATTTTGGGAGTCTCACACATACCTTTTCGCAAACTCAAAACGTGCCATTTTGTTTTTTGCTGAAAGTAATGGCTTTCTTCTGGCCACTCTGCATAAAGCCCAACTCTATGGAGCGTACGGCTTATTGTCGTCCTATGTACAGATACTCCAGTCTCTGCTGTGGAACTATGCAGCTCCTCCAGGGTTACCTTAGGTCTCTGTGCTGCCTCTCTGATTAATGCCCTCCTTGCCCGGTCCGTGAGTTTTGATGGGCGGCCGTCTCTTGGCAAGTTTGCTGTTGTGCCATGTTCTTTCCGTTTGGTTATGATAGATTTGATGGTGCTCCTGGATATCATCAAAGATTTGGATATTTTTTTAGAACCGAACCCTGACTTGTACTTCTCAACAACATTGTCCCTTACTTGTTTGGAGAGTTCCTTGGTCTTCATGGCAGTGTTTGGTTAGTGGTGCCTCTTGCTTAGGTGTTGCAGCCTCTGGGGCCTTTCAAAAAAGGTGTATACTGTATATATAATGACAGATCATGTGACACTTAGATTGCACACAGGTGGACATCAATTCACTAACTATGTGACTTCTGAAGGTAATTGGTTGCACCAGAGCTTTTTATGGGCTTCATAACAAAGGGGCTGAATACATACGCACATGCCAATTTTCTGTTTTTTATTTCTAAAAAAATGTTTTATGTATATATTTTTCTAATTTTACTTCAACAACTTAGACTATTGTGTTCTGATCCATCACATTGAATTCAGATTAACAAAACATTGAACTTAAGGCTGTAATGTAACAAAATAGGTAAAAAGTCAACGGGGGTGAATACTTTTGCAAGGCTCTGTATATATATAAATATATATATAGTAGATGCTGTTACTTTTCTTTGATATACATACTCATTTAGTTTAATGAATAGTAGATATAGTAATTGACCACTAAATAATTAATTTACTATAACCAATTATTTTGTGTAGCGCCAGGTTTAATTGTAGTAATTTACATAACTAGATAATTTTTAAACAAGGGCATCAACAACCTAAGGCAGCTTACTATTATTTAGGTTTTAAGACAAGTAATAGAGAATTATAATTGTAAGGCAATTGAATACATTTGTCCCTTTTTCTAGTAAAGCGCCACTATTACTCTTTGCTTGTTTGATATATATATATACTAGCAACTTGCCTCTCAAAAATTACGGGGCAGTAAAATTGTAAGGCAGGTAATGCAGTTTGACACAGACAGTAAGGGCCTCATTCTATTATCGGCCGTAAAATGGCCGCAAGGCTGCGATTCCTTGCGGGGGTTCCGTTATCTTGGAATTCAATTATACGGCAAGGATCTCCCCTTACGGCCGGCCGTATATCTTGCAACCGGCCGTAAGCTCAGAAAACTTTAAACGCAAAAATAAATTCAAGACGTCACTGTAAAGCTTGCACATCAGCCCAAATCCGAGTTTACATTAACTGTTTATTTTCCGGCTGCGGCGTGGCCGGGTCTGAGGTGCTCCAAGCCCTCTGGACTTTTTACATGGATATGTGACATAAATTTAAAAAAAAATTATTTACGGATTTGATTGTAGGGGAATGTTGTGCTATTTTTGCTAACACCTACAATCACTTTATAGTCTCCTCAGAGTGCAGGATGCCTTTATTTCGGCTTTATAATGTGCTTAATTGGTGCTAGCGGGACCTTTTTCCTGCAAGTAAGCTGCGGCTCGGTTTTAGCCTTGCAGACAGGGTTCCCGGAGCAATTGAATAGCAACCAGGATTTTCTTGCGGCCGAAACTCTTGCGGCCGTTTTAGATCAAAGGCTTTCCTCCGGCGCGAGCGGCCGCAAGGGATAGCAAGGCGCCGGCCGCAAGCCTGCCGGAATCCCCGGCCGGAGAGCAATAGAATAGCCGAATAGCTTGCGGCCGGTCCTTGCGGCCCCGCATCTCCTAATAGAATGAGGCCCCAAGTGTTTTAGTCATCTGAGATCCTTAGGAGGTCATTGCGAGCCTCGCACTGAGCGCCTTTCACTCATTGCGAGCCTCTCGGCTGGTGTATTTTTTGTTATCTTTTGCTCTCATTGTAAGGTCTGCGCTGATGTCCTTTTTGCGCTTATTGCAAGTCTCTCCCCTGGTGTTGTTTGTGTCCTATGAGCACCATTGCCGCTCCTTGTGAGGCGCGAGGTGAAGGGCTTTGTGGTTTATTGCGATACTGTGTTTTTTTTTGTGTATATGTATTTTTGATTGATAATTAATTAATTATATCATAAATCAATATACTTTACCTCTTAGTAATTAATATATGCAGCAAGCAATGTGCTGAAGAGCTAACAATCTGTTTTGATGTTCCCGCAGCATACAATGTAGGCCTGCACTGTTGTGGAGCTGAGCTGTAAGTGTCAACAATGTGTGTAGTGTAAATAGGCTGCGTGCGCGAGGGGAAGCCGTTAGTGTAGCTGTGTACTTCCGCATTCTGTAAGCGATTGTGTATGTGGAGGCGGATGTGGATGATTTTGCGTCCTTGTTAATAGTGTATCTTGTACCTCGTACGGCTTTTTGTAAAAGTCGTATGTGCTTGGTGGTGTTTTGCCTTGGGGTCGTGTAGCCTCGTTTTCGTTTTTTTTTGGTGGACATTTTTTCTCTCGCTTAGGGGATTTTCGAGTGTGTAAACTCGGTAAATTGGACTTAAATTGAGGTGTAACCTCACTTTCAGACGTCCTGGGTGCCCTTCTTGCTGTGGGTAAGGTTTTTATTTCATTTTTGTGTGTAGTTAATGTTTTCCGATGTACGCGCTTTGTCCGTTAAGGTCGTATTTTTCCGAGTTCGTAATGGTTTTTTTTCTAAGTCCCGCGGCTTTTTTTTCCTTTTTTGTGTAAGTCCGTAATTTTTTTTTTCTAAGTTCTGTGGCTCGTATTTTTTTGTGTAAGTCCGTATTTAGTCATTGCATGTTAGATTTTTTTTTTTCAAAGACCCGCTTCTGAGGGTGTTTGTAACCGCTTGCGAAGCGCCGTAGAGCCTCCACCTCCGCAAATGCGGCTCCTCGCTTCGATTAATAATGAGTATTGCAGTATACTGTGATACCTTTTTTTATTGGACAAACTCCTTATTTATACTGACCAACTTTCGAGAGGTTTGACCTCCCCTTATGAAGTCTGAAGCAATACTGACATGAGATGGAAACCTTAGTATGAATGTAAACAGTTATGCAGCGATACACACACACATATTGTATACACATATACATCAATATATACATCAGTATATTCATGAAAAAACAGCACTGTAGTTATTAATCTAGATTACTGGACATTCGTGGCTGCTTTATATATATATATACACACATTATTTATCTCTCTAAATATATATATTTATTTATATATATATATATATATATATATATATATATATATATATATATATTATTTATCTAATATATATATTTATATATATATATATATATATTTACAAAATATATGCATTCCTTATCTCTCTCTCTAAATATATATATATATATATATTTCTCAAGTGACAAGCTCTTGAGAGTTGCACCTCTCTTTATCAAGTCAGAAGCAATACTGATTAAGTTTTAACATGAGCAATGGAATTTAGGAATATACAGGACATGGGTCCTAAGGAATAACAACCCAATTTGGGACAGAACAGAGGAATCATAAATAAAGAACTTGGTTGATCAAATGTGTGAGTTGTGGATCTGTACATAAGGTGAGAGATTACTGGACATTCACAGCTACCCAACTCTTCTCGCGCGCACAAAGAATCAGAGTATTGCAGTATACAGTGATACCATTTTTATTGGATAAACGTTATAGTAAGCAGAAGCGGAGCTACTGCCGGTGCAACCAGTGCAATTTACAGATGCTACAGACCTCTGAGGGGCCCCCACGGACCTCCCGCAGGTCCACTGTGGCCCCCACGGGTCTTTTGTGCCCCCTGCTGATCCCCATGTGGCCCCTGCAGGCCCCTGTGGATCCTCATAGGCCCCCGTAGGTCCTCTGTGGCTCCCGCAGGTCCCATGGGGCCCCCACAGGTCACGTGGGGTCCATTTGGCACCTAGCGCCCCCGTGGATCTCCCGTGCAGCCCCTGTAGCCCCTTATGGCCTCTCACAGGCACCTGGCATCTGAGGGCTCCCCTGTGGCCCCCGTAGCCCTCCTGTAACCCCCATGGGTCCCGTGGATCCCCTGTGGCTCCCACAGATCCTCTCTGGCTCCTGCTGGACCCCAATGCCCCCTGTAGCCCCCTCAGCCTCCTGTGGCCCTGCGCGGACCTCTGCAGCCTCCTTCAGCCCCTGTGTGCCCCTTCAGCCTCCTGTGGCCCCTCATGGACCTCTGCAGCCTCCCTTGGCCCCCTACAGCCTCCCTCGACCTTTTGTGCCCCCCTGGGTCTTTGTGGGCCCCTGTGGCCCCCCAGGGACCTCTGCTGTTCCCTCGGACCTGTGTGGCACTCCTCTGCCCTCTATTCTGCTGTGGCCCCTCCTCACCCCAGGAAGTGGAGTGGAGTGCAGCACCGGGCAGGTAAGAAAGTATTTATCTAGGTGTGTATATATATATATATATATATATATATATATATATATATATATACACATATAATATATTTAGTTTTTAGATATTTTATATATAGATATATTTATGCAACTGATAGTAATATATATATATATATATATATATATATATATATATATATATATATATATATATATATATGTGTGTGTGTGTGTGTTTGAGTCTTTTGCCAATGTTTGATTTTACCACCACAGTTTACAACTCTGTGGTTTCTAACTGAAGTTTATGTCATAACTATTTTTGAAGTTCATTCCCAGGGCATAGACAGCAGACGTGACTCATGTTTGGTGTATTCAATCTTAGAAGTCACCTAAACACAATGGAAAACAATCCTCCAGTAGCTCTAGGCACAGAAGATACAACAGGAAGTAAACCAACATATATACTGTATATAATTAGTTATTGAACTTCCTTAAAAAATAGTTTTTTGTATTGGGTATACATATTGGATTTAATTATATTTTATAAAATTTATGTAGACTGAATTTTAAATTATAGTATGTATCTCATTGGATGGCCAGTTAGAAAGTGCCTGATCTCTTCTTATTTGTATTTTAATATACACAATTAAAAAAAAAATATTTTTTTTTTACCAAATCTTACATGAATTTAGCTATAGAATAATATTGTTTTAAATAACAATAAATGCTTCTTATGCAAAGATTGATTTATTCTCAGAAAATTAAACTGTATTTGTATATTTCATTCAAATAAAAATCTTTCCTTTTCTGGAATTTATTAAAACATTTTTTCCCAGCCAGGCTAATATCCGTGACTTTTTCAGTTGGAACTTATGTCTCCTCCCAAAATACCTGGATAAGTGGGCATTTACACCACACGTGAAATAAATATTTCCCTTAGGCAACAGTGTGTGTTTGTAAAAGGATGTCATCAAACTGGACTAGAATAATTGTAGTTTTGCACATTTTGTACAACATCTATACAAGATTGTAAAATATCACCTAATCTAGTAAATCATATATTTATTTACACTTCATTCCAAAATAGTGATCATTAATCTTTATTACACTATAAATATACACATATCTTGGGGAAAGTAACATGAAAGTTATTTTAAAACCCACAGTTTAGGAAGCGATTGCCTTTTTTTTTTTTTAAATAAATAAAATGCTGTCAGTAATTGTAGATTACGAAAAAAAATATGCACAGATATCTTTAGGTGCAAATAAAAAATGTAATCACAGTTAGGAACTTTTGATGTGTGCTCTTAAAGAGTAAATGCACTTTATGGAGCAATACAAAGTGACTAGAACATTCAATAAACAAAAATGATCCAGATGTAATGACTTTTTTTTTCTTTTATAAGGTTTCAATTAAAAGCTGAGATCTGAACATAAATTTAATGTCTCCATTTGGTTGCTTAATTAAAATAGTTTTTCTCTCTCTCCTTTTTTTCCCTTCTTAGTTCCTTTCTGTTCAAATCCCTGTTTATTCTTCTTTCTCTTTTGACAACTGTCTTTCTACCCTCATTTGTTTCTATTTATTTCTATCCTTTTCTTTTTCTACTCTGTCTTCCTATCACTCTCCATGTCTAACTCGCTTTTGATGAAAACTTACAGAAATATCTTTATTCAAAAGGCATTGGTCTAGATACACTAAAGCATGAAGTGGTGGCAGTCAAAAAGCGTTGGTGCTCTCCATTGCAGTGGGCTTTGATGTTTATGCCATGTATTCCATCATTATCATAATGCCAAAAGCCAAAAAAAAAATTGCTATAATGTTAATTAATAATATATATGGCAACGTTTTTTAATGCAAATGCAGTACAAGTCATACATTATATTTTTTGCTGCAGGCTCAATGAGACTATTGTTATAGATACTGCTACTAACATTCGTGGCCTATAAATGTAATTTATAATTGTTACTTCAATTTACTTTACAATGCATAGTATATATTATTACATTGGTTATTATTGAGGGTATAGGGGCTTCAGCATGAATGATGCTGTTTGTATTTGTCTCCTTAATGTTTAGTAGATATGGCCAACAAGTTGGCTGTGTTTTACCACTAGTATAATACGTTCCTGATACTTGAGACAAAACAAGATTGTGATGACCAGTCAGAGGTCATAAAGCGGACAACCTGCAAAGCATACTCTAGAAAAAATATAACTATTAGTCACAACTTCTACCTGATATTGGCCTTTTTTATATGGGAAAAAAACAATACTTGTCAAGATGGCCATTAAATAGCCTTTTAGTTATAGGAGTAGAGACAATGTGAATACATTCAAGAATGCTGTCATAATTACACTTGAGCACTAACAATAATTGCCAACCGTGTCTTGGAGCTATGTAAACTCCCCTCTTAGACATGCAATCCTAGTCATTGTATCATAGAAAAGGCATCAAATTTATGTTTTTTTCTAAATAAAAATCTCGTTTTATGACTTTTTCCCTGCCTTATTCTGCTTTTAGTCAGGCTCAGCTTTTTCAGACATATATCATTTTCATCATCATATATTAGTTGTTAAAGTATACATTTATATTTCATGTTGCTGTAGGGTTTTGTCATATGTTAATACCTTACTGCTAACATACTGAATCAGTTCTATAGAGTTGATTCAATCTGTTTCCAGTAAGGAAATGTGATCTACCTACTCTACCTTCTTAGGTATAAATCTCTTACAATGATTACTAGATATCCTCAGGGATCTTCTGTATTTACAGAGAAAATTACCGGTCTGTAATTGCAATGGACCCTGCATTACATACTACCTTTAGGAATCCACTCAGATTTACATTTTAAAAGAGGAAAGCATTTAAAGGATGTGGTGGTCAAGCCCGACCTAAGGCATTGTTATTCAATGAGAGAGATATACCATCTTGTGAAAAGAAGGTCATTGGACTGAACTATGCTGTATATAGGACCTTGGTGCAGATTTCTTATTTTATTCACTCACACTGGAATAGACATCACTACTCAAAATATTTTTTCATTCTATATCAGTTATATTCTTTCAAGTCCATGTGTACAAGGTTGATAAAACCAAGCGATACAAACTAAGCCATTGGTAGGCTACAATTTGAATGGACGATACAAGGTGATAAGCCTATTACATGTTACTTTTTGGGAAAACACCACAAGCTACATATTTTAACCTTCCTCAGAATATACAGGGCTTTGTGTATTCATCTTCGGTTCAGTAGGAATTGGCTTTTATTTTGGAAGATATTAATCAAACTAGGTACAATTGTATCCCAAATGTTAGGTTAAATGTTCTTTTATCCCACTCATTTCCTGTTTGATATATACCGAAATAAAATATAATTATACATTTGGAGTAGGCAAATTGTTTATCATTCCATCTCGGTTATATTATTATTAATTCATGAGTGTTAAAATAAAGAGACCCTGACCAACCCTTTGGCAGGCTACCACTTGGATGGATAGTACAAAGTGATAAGCCTGTAACCATGTCACTTTTTGGAAAGGATAACAAGGCCAGGCACCAGTGGAACCCAGTGGCAGGGAAGTTCAAGATAATCACAACAGAGATGGGCCACAGGCAGCAAAGTAGTAAGTGGCAGACAGGTGGTCATGGCTGCTTGCAAATCAGCAGGGTCCAGAAATCTAAACAAGGTCAGGGGAGCCAGGTGGTCAGAGATCAAGCCAAGGTCGTACAATGGTAAACAGTCCAGATATCCCAAAGCCAAAGGAAATCTACTAAACTAACCTACTCAGATAGCAGCCTCTTTTAGCTCACTTGCGCCCTTCACAGGGAGAAATATCCTGTAGTATATCAGTCTGGTCTCACTCAAAAAAGTGATTCAGCCCCCAAAAAACAGGCAATTATACCGTGAACGGGAGACACAGCAAACCTCAGATATACATTTCGGCCTCCCTTCTCATCCTCAACCCCCCCTCCTCATTCTAAACCCCCCTCCTCATTCTAAACCCCCCACCTCATTCTAAATCCCCCTAAATACCTCCCCTCTCCCTTTCCCCTCACTTACCTCCTTCTGCTCCTCCGCTCCTTCTTGACCCGGCGCTCATGTGACATCACTTGCGCGCCACATCATTAGCATATACCGGGAGACACAGCAAACCTCAGATATACATTTCGGCCTCCCTTCTCATCCTCAACCCCCCCTCCTCATTCTAAACCCCCCCTCCTCATTCTAAACCCCCCACCTCATTCTAAATCCCCCTAAATACCTCCCCTCTCCCTTTCCCCTCACTTACCTCCTTCTGCTCCTCCGCTCCTTCTTGACCCGGCGCGCATGTGACATCACTTGCGCGCCACATCATTAGCATATACCGGGTGCCGGCACCCGGTATATGCTAATGACATGCGCGGGTGTTTAGGTTGAGGAGGGGGGTTAAGGAGGGGGTTGAGGATGAGGAGGGAGGTTGAGGAGGAGTGTTGAGGTTGAGGAGGGGGGTTGAGGATAGGGGGGTTGAGGAAGGAGGATGAGGATGGGGGGGTTGAGGAGGGAGGTTGAGGAGGGGGTTGAGGAGGGAGGATGAGGAGGGAGGTTGAGGAAGAGGAGGGAGGTTAAGGAGGGAGATTGAGGAGGGAGGTTGAGGTTGAGGAGGGGGTTGAGGATGGGGGGGTTGAGGAGGTGGTTGAGGAGGAGCAGCGATTTCTGAGTAAACTTTTGTAAAAACATATAATATCCAAGTTTCTTTGTTAAAAGAGTTGCTTTTACTGTCATTTTACGTTATTTACCTTATAAGTGTTAATAATATTAATAAAAAAAAGTACTGAGCTACCCTTATTTTGCTTCAAAGTTCTTTATTTTTTTCCCTGAAATTTCCTTTTTAAAATGAGGTGCGTGTTATACGCCGGTGCGTGTTATACGCAGATAAATACGGTATTTACATCATCTATTCTCTTGTTGATAAATATACAAAAATGACATATGAAACATCTAAAATGTAGAATTCATAATTTAACTTTTTCTGTTATTAAAGGTATATGAAAGTGAAGTGGGTTATGAATGTATCCTGTAGAATGCATCATAACCCACCTAGCAAAAAAATTTCCATGAAAAAATGCAAACATTTTTTGCAGAAAATAAAAATGTAAACACCCCCAGCAACTGAGATTTGCATATTGGATATCTCATTTTTAATGAGATATCCAAATGCAGCACATGCCCATGCTGATTGGCTAAAGGGAAGGAAAGTGTCTGACATCATGTGACTTCCCACAGTAGCGCAGACTACAGGTGCTAACTGAGCATGTCTGCACAATCCCCAGGCCAAAAAGAAACATTGTATAACTTATGCTAATTATCCCTTGGAATTTCAGGGGGTGTCAACATTGAGAGAAAACTGTTTGCAAAAGCAAGAACTTCAGTAAAAACGGTTTAACTGTTTACCTTGGAATTTTTTAATGCAAACAATTTTTTTCAGACACTTTAAATGTATTAATAACCCAGCTCACTTTCATATACCTGTAAACAGAGCATGCATATTAACTTTTTGCACCATATGCCACCTATGAACTCCTTTTTTATTATTATACCAAATGAGTTGTTATAATTTAATGTTATTTCTTTATTTTATATCAGTGCTGAGAAGCATTTTGATACTTAGGTTGTTCAATGTACATTATAGAGCAATGCTTGAACATCCAATCAAACTATGTAGGTTAATTGTCTTAATCTCGCAATAGAGGCATAATGTAAAGAAACAATGGATAAAGGCAATATGAATAGAAAGCTATTTCAGACAAGCACAACATATTCACTGTTCACTTCCAGTCCTTGTCAGATTTGACCTTCCATTGGAATTGTCAACGTGGGTCAAAGAGATATGCAGACGTAGGTGGCAATATGCCAGGGTCACTGCAGTCAGCAAATCAGTTTTGTAGCAACAACACACCTTTTTCAGGCTTTTTGCATTTTGAATCTACAACAATATTTTAAAGATCCACTTATGTTTTCTACATTTTTTTAACATCTAAACATGATAATGGGCAGATTCAACAGCAGCATAAATGCATGTAAATGTTAATAAATTGGAGGCTGTATTATATTTTTACATAAAAGCATGTTGCATATTTTTCAATAATATATTTTAAAAATAGGTCCAAATATTATAACTGAACAGGATATTGGGGGAAAATATTTTTAGAAACCAAAAAAGTAAATAAATAAATACAATCTTTAAATTTATACTTTCCTATGCAATTATTTAAATATGTGCCACAATTAGAGCAAAAGTTATAAATCAAAGGCTGTATGTATTTACTTAAAAAAAGCATATAAGTCTTCAGTGAACTTTGAAAAATGATTTGGTAGTGTTACTGCCATTCTGTATTATGTGTAAATTAAGTTTTAGAGATACACTTATGTGCACAACGCTCTGTACAGATATATATTGTGTAGAACTGTTCCTTCAGGCTAGTGCCTTTCTCCAGGACTGTGAGAGGAAATAATAGGAGGAACCAGGGAAGTGGGACATGGCCATGGCTGAGAAACTGGGTTTTACCTGTAAATGTAGGACTTTACTTAAAAAAAGGGACATGTTGGAGACTAACAACGGAACTTCATTTGTAAGGAGGGACTGTTCCTCCAAAAGAGGAATAGCTGGGAGGTATAATACATTTTTGGCTATAGTCAGTGCTGTTGACAGGGGCTGAGATGTGGTATTTTTATCAGGGGCCCACACTGGAAGGGGGGCACCTACTGGCAGGCATGTCTATTATGTGCTGAGCTACCTGTCATTGGAGAGGAATGAACAGAGCTCCCAGCTGCTGGGACTGATATACTAAAACATAGGTTCACCTCCATGTCCTACTCCTCTCAGATTAAGATATTTCACCACTATATGTGCAGTTAAGGGCCATTGTAGTTCAAGACAAAAAAGATGCAGCCTAACAACATTAACAGCAGTGTAAGCCATAGACATACAAACATATTTGACAAAACTGGAATTTTTGAAGACTCTGTTTAAGAGGATAGGAATCCATTTTATGTTTGTTACATCCTCAGAGCTAGGTCATTAGGGTGTGTGTTTTGCCTATCAATGCAGAGAGAGGTGGTGAAGGAGAATAGTGAACCATTGTTATGATAATTGGATAGTATTGAAACTGACAACACACCACTTCCCCCTCCCAGAAGCAGACTGCTTGCTTCAGCGCTACGGAACATGTTGGCGCAATATAAATAAAGACAATAATAATTTAGTAAATGCAACCATATCTCTCCAGAAATGTACAGTGGGGGAAGAAAGTATTCGATCCCCTGCTGATTTTGAAAATTTGTCCACTGACAAAGAAATTATCAGATAATTTTAATTATTAGGTGTATTTTAACAGTTAGACACAGAATAACAAAAAAGAAAACAAGAAAACGCATGTCAGAAAAGTTATAAATTGATTTGCAGGTCAATGAGGGAAATAAGTATTTGGCCCCTTCGACTTGGCAATCACAGAGGTCAGACGTTTCTTGTAGTTAGCCACCAGGTTTGCACACATCTCAGGAGGGATTTTATCCCACTCCTCTTTGTAGATCCTCTTTAAGTCATTAAGGTTTCAAGGCTGATGTTTAACAACTCGAACCTTCAGCTCCCTCCACAGATTTTCTATGGGATTAAGATCTGGAGACTGGCTAGGCCACTCCAGGACCTTAATGTGCTTCTTCTTGAGCCATTCCTTTGTTGCCTTGGTTGTGTGTTTTGGGTCATTGTCATGCTGGAATACCCATCCATGACCAATTTTCAATGCCCTGACTGAGGGAAGGAGGTTCTCACCCAAGATTTGATGGTACATGGCCCCGTCCATCGTCCCTTTAATGCGGTGCAGCTGTCCTGTCCTCTTAGCAGAAAAACACCCCCAAAGCATAATGTTTCCACCTCTATGTTTGACAGTGGGGATGGTGTTCTTGGGGTCATAGGCAGCATTTAGTTGAGATGATGCCAAAGAGCTTGGTTTTGATCTCATCTGACCGCAGCACTTTCACCCAGTTCTCCTCTGAATAATTTAGATGTTCATTGGCAAACTTCAGACGGTCCTGTACATGTGCTTCCTTGAGCAGGGGGACCTTGCTGGCACTGCAGGATTTCAGTCCTTTACAGCGCAGTGTGTTACCAGTTGTTTTCTTGGTGACTATGGTCCCAGCTGCCTTGAGATCATTAACAAGATCCTCCCGTGTGGTTCTGGTCTGATTCCTCACCATTCTCATGATCATTGAAACTACACAGGGTGAGATCTTGCATGAAGCATCAGATTGAGGGAGACTGGCAGTCATTTTGTGTTTCTTCCATTTGCGAATAATCACACCAACTGTTGTCACTTTCTCACCAAGCTACATGGCGATGGTCTTGTAGCCCATTCCAGCCTTGTGTCCCTGACATCCTTGGACAGCTATTTGGTCTTGGCCATGGTGGAGAGATTGGAATCTGATTGATTGCTTTTGTGGACAGGTGTCTTTTATACAGGTAACTAGCTGAGATTAGGAGCACTACCTTTAAGAGAGTGCTCCTAATCTCAGCTCGTTACCTGTATAAAAGACACCTGGGAGCCAGAAATCTTGCTGATTGATAGGGGATCAAATACTTATTTCACTTACTGACCTGCAAATCAATTTATAAATGTTTTGACATGCATTTTTTTTGTCCTTTTTTTGTTATTCTTTCTCTCACTCCCTACCATTAAAATTATAGACTGATAATTTCTTTGTCAGTGGACAAACATTCAGAATCAGCAGGGGATCAAATGCTTTTTCCCCCCACTGTAAATGCTCCTCTCGCACACACACACACAACATCCACCTATGTATCATATATTCATCTAGGGTCCAACAGAGACATAACATTATTTATTTTTTTCTGTTGAAAAACTAGTGGTATGACTTTTTCAGTGACTAATCATGCTCTTAGTCAAAATCAAAGTTTTCCAAAATATATTTTTTTATTGTACAGTGGTTCTTTAACATAAAGGCTGGCTATGGGAGCATGGGAAAATGTGTGTGCATCAGGTTAGGGGGTCCAAACTATTACATACATAAGGACCCTCAAGATGGAGGCCCTGTCTGTAATAAAGAAGATATCATTTGGGCATTTTCTATTCTAGACTATTGCAGATACATTTAAATCCTACAATAAAACAAGTAATATAAATTCTTAGACAAAATGTGGGTGTAATCAATGCCTTTTACCTTTCTGTCTAATGCTCATGGTATATTTATAATTGCACAGTTTCTGGGATAATGCATCATGAGTCAATATACACAGTATTACTATGAATAAATAATGAATGCATACTACTGGTAAATATAGTAACAAAACTAGAACTAAGTCTAAGAGCTTAAGTGTCCTTGGAGTCATATGGAATAATCTACTGAACAATTATATATTAGCAAGAACTAATTCTTACTATGTTCCTTGTCATTTTGGACATTTGCAGTCACATGGACCTGTAGAGATAAGTAATGAGCTCATTTTGCTATACAGATAATGCTAAAATGGCATAAAATGTATATTTCACTGTTAAAATTTATTCTGGGTTTTACAAAAAAATATATATTTTTGAGAAAAGACCTTAGGCCCCCTAGTCTTCATTATGTGCTATAGAATGCACTACATTCAATTTAGCTTTGTTTGGAGAATTTTTATTTGTTATCCAATCTTCTGTTATCTTTTCAGTAGTTGCGATCTAGGAACACAAGGTCAAACTGTAAGTTGGCAGTTGTCTTGATTATTTTATTTCTATATGTAGTCTGTTTAACAAAAAAAGACTCATGAGAACTGGCGTTTCTCCATTTATTAAAATGTATGTCCATTCTTGGGCACCTGGGCATCTGACCTTTTAACTAGATAGATCAGGGGCTGAGAAACCTTTTTTCTGCCGAGGGCCATTTGAATATTTATAAAATCAGTCGAGGGCCGTACAAAATTATCAACTTAGAAATTTGCTTTCTGCTATATTTGGTCAAACATTGAATTAACTCACCCTAATGTGATGGCTAGAACTGCTATCACATGTATCTTTCTCATCAGCTCTTCTTATCTCATTATCTTTCTCATTGGCTATGGAATAAGGAGAAGGGCCACATCAAACAACTCCAGGGGCCTTATATGGCCCCCGGGCCTGACGTTCCCCACCCCTGAGATAGATAGACAGACAGACAAAGCTAAAACAAGTTATTTAGTATGCAGAAACACAATGTGATACAATGAGTACAGATTGGTGCATCAGAGTTGAGATTCCCTAATACAACAAGCTTACAATCTAAAGTTTCCTAATCTCTGTAGGTTTACTTGTGCACTGGAGAGAGCTTAGTATGGGTGTGGATAATATGTCAGGCCCCTGGTTCTAATGTGAAATGTGGAAAGATGGGATCTAAGCCAGGAACACGTTCCACGACCCTTTAAACATAGTCATATAAAACTATGAATTATTACTATTTTTAAATGGCCACTGTAGCTTGAGGTCTTGTACCTGTTGTTTGTAACAAATTAATATAGTGGCCAGCTGTGTAAACTACTGGCATTAGACCATTTTTAGGTATTATATTTTAGTAGACACTGCTTGCGCCTGAAGGGTGCCATGTTTGTGTCACCCACATTTGATATGTTCTAATTTGTAGAATTGTAGAAGGAGGAGAGAGAATGGAAAGGGAGTGATATGCATTAAATAACTGGTGGATTCAGATAAGATTTCTGTAAAGTTCTGTCCCCCCTCTCTTAGGCTCAGTGAACGTTGCTTGCAAGTATACTTGCAAGCCATGTTTGCCATGCTATACAGCCACAGGAACTGTGACTGTCAAGACAGTTTTCATGCATTACTAGAATCTACTATAATTACATTTTCTCTGAAAATGCCCATGACTTACATTCCAGTGTGTAGACCTGAAAGAGAGTTGATATAACTTGCAATTTTAATTATTGTTATTTGAAAGAACATCTTTCCTACATATGGGATATGCAATGGCTCTGTTAGCACATGCCCAATAAAATAGTTCTTGTTTAAAGAGACACTGAAGTGATAAAAAGGTCACTGCACTCTATAGGATGGGATGAGATAGCTAGGTGAACACTGTAAGCAGAGGGAAATTAAAATGAGTAATAATAACTATATATTTGGACGAAGAGGGCTTTCATTATGCTATACGTTTAGAGCATCATGACTTGATAAATAATAAAGTCCATTTACATGCATGCAATGTTTGCAACCTTCTGATCGCAGAAGCTCCGGGGCAGGAAGTTTTGCTGTCAAGATTGCTGTATCTGCATCTGGAGAAGAGCTGAGTCATATAGCCTGGAGACTGGCTGTGAAAAAGATACCATTACAATAGACTGTTTCATTTACTGTAGGGAAAACTCTGTTGTCTATATAGTATACAGTACTCACAAGAAGAGTTTGATAAGGGTCCTTGTGGTGAGTCATTTGGAGAGAACAGTGGGCCAGTGCCCTACCAGTCTACTTGAAAGGAATTACTGCTGTCTTAAGAAAAAAAAGTCTGGAAAATATATATTGTCCAAAGTGGAACCATACAAAGGAGGATGTACTATATAAATAGAATTTTGTTTTACCTGAGAGATAAGAAGCAACTTCAGGGTTATACAGTTAGTTAAATTGTTTATGCAGAGGTATTTTCTTTATACTGAATTTTTGGACTTTTATTGAAAAGATAAAAAGAATACTTGGACTCTTGGCTGTTTCTATTTTTAAATATCACATAAGGAACGGTTCACCGAAGAGCACACTATGACAATATATGTGAATTTTTTTGTCTGCTTAAAAGTATAATTAGACATCAATATGATATGAGCCTAATTGCTCTTACAATAGATAACCATTTTAAACAAGGCTTCCTTGAAGCATATGCCCATTGTAGCACACTGCTTCTTTGAATAGCTCAGCATGGATTATCCACAAGCCAGAAATCCTACCCACGTACAGCTGTTTCAAGGTTACTGCCTCTCATCAGCGTGGGGCTGGATCCTAGCTTGTGTAGTAGATTTTTTGAAAAAGTTAGTTTATATGTGTATATATATATATATATATATATATATATATATATATATATATTTACATTATTATATTGAAACAGCAAAAAACCTTGGAATGCTGTTAGCTGCTGACTAGCAAAGATTACAATGAAATACTCAGCCAATGTCAGAGGTGGAAATGTTAGCCTAAAAACTTCCACAATAAAAAGAATTTACACTTAAAGATTGCATAATTTGTAAGTTAATCTACTTTTAATGATATAGTTTTAACCCAATATGCACATTTATTTCTGTAGAATTGGTTTATGTTGGGGAACGAATGTTCTTAAAAAACACTTTATTTAAAAAAAATCAATTATATCACAATTTCTCCAAATAGCAAAATTGCATAAAATTGATCTTAAAATCTCTGACCTGTTAAAAAATATATAAATGCACATTCTGACCTACTTTCTTTATTTGTTCTGCAGTATGTAACAGGGCATGAAATGGACTTGTGCAATTATGTTATCCTCAGTTCTATAAAAGTAGGTAGACACAGTTCATAAATGTAAATAAACATTTCAATAAATAAAGAGTATGTCTATCTATAGATGTATATATGTTTGTATATATTATGCATCCTTACCATGTGCAGCTCTAAAATGAAAAATCCATGTTTTAAAATGCATTAAAATGAAAGGACCACTGAGGTGTAATGTTTATAATAAGCAAAAATCTAGAACGAGACTTAAAGGACCACAAAGTCGCATATGTGCTCTGCACCATAAGTGTTTATATTTTTAAAATTGATCAAGAATTGACTTAGATATTGTCATTTTAGATTAGTCGTTGAAGCCGTCCCACAAGAACCTGCATAAATAACGAGGCGGGTGTTTGTAATTGTAACATATTGTTTTACGGATTTACCGACAATAACATTTGAAGGCTGGCAATGCTTGCCACACAATGGAAGGCTAACCCCCCTCTAACTTGCAGGCTTCTCAATGAGCGCCTTCAACCCCCCTCTATATTTTCGGGGGCCAAAGCACTCATTGCAGGGCTTGTGATGTGCGCCACAGGACTTAAAACCAAAAATCCGACTTTATCGGGCCGAACCATGGAACTCGAAAGACCTGAAAATAACAACAAATATGCCTCAAATTAACTTACACACTCACACACAGCACAGTGGGAGAGGCAGGGAGCCTGTGAGTGAGGTTGCAAGTTAATTCGACCCATATTTGCCATTTTTTCAAGATCGAAAAAAGTGAGAAAAAAAATGGCTGCCGAAAAAACGTAGCACGATGAAAACGAGGCCGAAGGATGTAAAACTACCCTGAAGGACGTAAAACTAGCAAGGAGGGCATTAATCAGATAGGCAGCTCAGAGACCTAAGGTAACCTGGAGGAGCTGCAGAGTTCCACAGCAGAGACTGGAGTATCTGTACATAGGACAACAATAAGCCGTACGCTCCATAGAGTTGGGCTTTATGGCAGAGTGGCCAGAAGAAAGCCATTACTTTCAAACAAAATGGCACGTCTTGAGTTTGTGAAAAGTCATGTGGGAGACTCCCAAAATGTATGGAGGAAGGTGCTCTGGTCTGATGAGACTAAAATGTAACTTTTCGAACATCAAAGAAAACACAAACCCAACACATCACATCACCCAAAGAATACCATCCCCACAGTGAAACGTGGTGGTGGCAGCATCATGCTGTGGGGGTGTTTTTCAGACTGGGGAATCAGAGTTGAGGGAAAGATGGATGGTGCTAAATACAGGGATATTCTTGAGCAAAATCTGTTCCACTCTGTGCATGATTTGAGGCTAGGATGGAGGTTCACCTTCCAGCAGGACAATCACTCCAAACACACTGCTAAAGCAACACTTGAGTGGTTTAAGGGGAAACATGTAAATGTGTTGGAATGGCCTAGTCAAAGCCCAGACCTCATTCCAATAGAAAATCTGTGGTCAGACTTAAAGATTGCTGTTCACAAGCACAAACCATCCAACTTGAAGGAACTGGAGCTGTTTTGCAAGGAGGAATGGGCAAAAATCCCAGTGGTAAGATGTGGCAAGCTCATAGAGACTTATCCAAAGCGACTTAGAGCTATGACTGCTGCAAAAGGTGGCTCTACAGAGTATTGACTGTAGGGGGATGAATAGTTATGCACATTTACTTTTTCTGTTATTTTGTCCTTTTTGTTGTTTGCTTCACAATAATAAAGAAATATATCTTTAAAGTTGTGGGCATGTTCTGTAAATTAAATGATGCAAATCCTCAAACAATCCATGTTAATTTCAGGTTGTGAGGCAACAAAACATGAAAAATGGGTGAATTCCTTTGCAAGGCACTGTATGTCTATATGCATATATGTTTTCTAAAATATGTTGGATTGGGCTTAAAGTGTCAATATTTTGTGTGGCCACCATTATTTTCCAGCACTGCCTTAACACTCATGTGCATAACGTGAATAACGCTCCGTCATCAGGGCACAGAGAACTGCGCTCTAATGCCGCTCTGTGCTCCAACCTGTATCCCAGCCTGCTTGGCAAGGTAAGGGCCTGACAGTAGACAATGCTCTATATGTACAATACACACTACTCTATACATACAGTACACACTGCTCTACATATACAGTACACACTACAAGTTACACATACAGTCCCTGGGGATTTTGGGTGTCCCTGGGCTCTCTGGACTCTGGTCACCCAACATGAATGTGTAACTTGTAGAGTGTACTGTACTGTATATGTAGTATGTCACAGTACATGTTGGCATTCATGGTTCCCTCAATGAACTGTAGCTCCCCAGTGGTCTGGGCCTGCATGAAAGACAATTGAGCATCTGTGGGGCATCCTCAAGTGGAAGGTGGGGAGGTGCAAGGTCTCTAACATCCACCAGCTCCATGATGTAATCATGGAGTAGTGGAAGAGGACTCCAGTGGCAACCTGTGAAGCTCTGGTGAACTCCATGCCCATGAGGGTAAAGGCAGTGCTGGAAAATAGTAGTGGCTACACAAAATATTGACACTTTGGGCCCAATTTGGACATTTCCACTTAGGGGTGTCCCCCCTCTCTTGCCAATGGTTTAGACATTAATGGCTGTGTTTTGAGTTATTTTGAGGGGACAGCAAATTTACAATGTTATACAGGCTGTACACTTACTACTTTACATTGTAGCAGAGTGTCATTTCTTCAGTGTTGTCACATAAAAAGATAAGTGAGATACTGTATATATATATATATATATATATATACACACGTGTATATACAGAATATTTCACAGAATTCCTCTTGACAAACCTCATGAACATACATTTTCAAAAGCACATTGTGCTTTTTCACCCTCTAATGGTGCAGAGCACATCACATATATAGTTGTGAGCATACGAGCTGTTGCTCCGGCTTGCGGGCTAGCGTAGCAAGCCTGCGGCCCTCGCGAAGTGAGGGCCGCGGCTCGCTGCCCTCGCGAAGCGAGGGTCGCAGTTGCTGGCAAGGAGCGCCTTCGGCGCTCCTAGCCAGCAACTGCGACCCTCGCAACATTTACGTTGTAACGCAAAGAAAATACGAGACACATTACGACCCATTACGACCTCGCAACACATGCACATCAAAACATGAAAAATACAACAAATACACACAACAAATACATAAAACGTTTACTTACAGGAAGAGGGAGCATCCAGGACCTCGAAAACTAAAGTTACACCTCAATGTAAGTGAAATTAAAAGAGTTTAGACACTAAAAAATTCTCTAAGCGAGAGAAAAAAACGAAAACGAGGCTACAGCAGTCTAAAGACGCAAAACACCACCAAACACCTACGTATTTGTCGAAAAACACCTACGAGATTAAAAAACAAGGACGCAACCCGCTCAACCCCAAAAACATTACAAACGCAATAAATACAAACAACAAACACCTCTGCAAGTGAAGTTACACCTCCATTTAAGCACAAATTTCGGAGTTTAAAGACCCGAAAATCACCTAAGCGAGAGAAAAAATGGCCGCCGAACAAAACGAAAACGAGGCTAAAGGTCCCTAAACACACAAAACACTACCATAAACACGCAAAACACCACCAAACAGCTACGGATATTTCGAAAAAAGCCCACCAAACAGCTACGGATATTACGAAAAAGTCGCACGACATAGAAAACGAACAACGCTACATCAGCCATATTAAATACACCAAACACCATTAGCTCACTTACAATGTCATTGCCGTAATTTTTTGACGGGCAATTCGCTAGTATAGGAGATGTTTGTGGTCTTTTAAAGACATATCTAAGTTGTCTTATGAATGCATCTGATAGGGGAGTATTAGTTGTATATGAAAACATTTTTTTTTGCATGAAAAAATCCCCAAGTAAACATTAATTAGCTTACTTTGAAGTTGGCATAATTTATGTTTTTGGCAGTTGCATTTAATGGTGTACACCCCTAGAAAATCCAAGCTAAAGTAGGATAAAATTCATATTTAGTTTGCCCAATCAGAAGTAGGCTAATACATTGTATCGATCTTCACCTTCTGACATGCTCATCGCAAGAACTGAGCTTGTAAGGGCAGATCTCTGTCAAAACTTCATCTGCTTCATCTTCCTGCTGTTTCAAAGAAAGACTCTTACTGTACAGACTGACTCACTTGGGATGTTTCTGTAATTATTACTAAAGGCTGCAAAGAATAAAATAGTCCCTGCTCACTCACCTCTCACACCACTCAACTCACTCACACACCACTCACCCAACTCTCACTCATCTCTCATTCACCACTCATCCACCACTCACTCACTAATCTCTCACCCATTACTCACTCATACACCACCCAACTCTCACTCACACACCTCTCCCTTACCTCTCACCCACCACACACTTTCTCACTCACCACTCACTAGCCTCTCACACACTACTCACTCACTCACCACTCACTGACCTCTCAATTATCTCTCACCCACTCACAGACGACTCACCTCTCACTCACCACTCACAACTCTCTCACCCTCCACTCGCTCACGTATTGCTCATTTACTCACCACAGATTCATTCACCACTCACTCACCTCTTACCCACCACGCATTTACCCACCTCTCACTCACCACTCTCGCATCTCTCATACACTACTAACTCACTCACCACTCACTTACCTCTTACTCACCCACTCACAGACCACTCACCGCTCACTCACCACTCTCTCACCTACCACTCACTCACCTCTTGTTTACTTACTCACCACTCACTCACTCTCACCCAATACTCACTTACTCACCTTTTATTCACCATTTACTCACATCTGACTCACCACTCACTCACCTCTCATCCACCACTCACTTACTCACAACTTACTCACCTCTCATTCACCATTCACTCACAACTCACATTGTACTCACTTACTCTCCACCCACTGACCTTTCACTCACCACTTACCTCTCACTCACCAACTCACCTCTCACTCACCACTCTGGGGGCGTCAACAAGGTCATGCAGAAAAATATTGTAATATTGATATTTTTATGAAGGTTGCTATGTAATGATTTAAAAAAAAAAGTAATAAACCAGCAAACTTAGATATGCCTTTCATAATAACAACAGTGTTTTTACAAAGTTTTTAATAAATAAAAACAGTCTTTAATATTTAACTATTATATTAATACTTTAAGGATTAGAAACCTGGGATGAGATAACAGCTCTATTCAGGTCTATTGTAAGACTTTGGATTGTCAGTTAACAATAGGACTAAATAAACAAGTAAGTCCCGGTAGGATAACCCTCCCCCTCAGCCTATAGTTAAACTCGCTATCCAAAATACAAGCTAAATTCAAGATTTTCTATGAAAAATACCTTTATGCTTATTGCTTATATACCTGTTAATATTATTAGTTTGTAACATACTTCACAAACATACAATGTTTTTTTTTTCTCATCTGTTTTCAATATAGTTTGAGCTTACTCATTACTGAGGAGAAGACACACCGTTTTTTCAATCTGAAGACATTTCTTCAAACTAGTAATTCAATTGCATAGATTAAGAAAAGGAAGAGGAGATGTGATGACAGCTCTGATAGGAGAGAACATTGCGTTGAAATGCTGTGGTGTTTTGGGTTGCCATGGCAACAGTGAAATTTCCAAAAAAGTATACTTTAGCCATCTGCGTGAGACTAAGTGCTGTCTTGCGTTCTGGAGAATAAGAATACCTAGCACTAAAACTTAGAAAACTACAGAGTAGAGGACCTAGCCAGTGGGATAAATTTAGTGGCTAAGTTGGTGCTATTGGGAATGGCCAAGCAACATAAACCAGAGAAGCAGTATGTTGATCTCAGCATGAACATGGAGAGCTGGTATGGAAGCTCTGTCATGCTTGTGATGGGTGTAAGATCATTGAGGAGCCTGCTCAGGTTGCTGTGCTTGGCTTTTTTATTGTTTTCCTTCTAATTATCAGAGTCTGGGTATCGCACGACAACCTGCCACTGCAGAAAAGGCTGGTCATCTGGTGAGCCAGTTCAGGGAGACTCGAGAAGAAGCTAGGCTTAGACCAGGGCTCCCCAGCCGAATTTCTCAGCCTGGACCACAGCTTCGACCAGAAGGCCATTTTTTATAAAGGCCGACCATAGCCCTACTTGACTCCCTGGTCCACCACTACTGCCCCTAGTAATGGAAGACTTCGGTGGGAGGTGTGCTGCTTTAGGTGCCAACAGCTGGGTCATCTGAAGCGAGACTGTCCCATGTCCCCACAGGAAATCCTGGGGTTTCCTCTCAAACTGTCCTGTTTCTGATTGCTCTGAGGATGGAGGCTGGTCTGAGGAGAAGTATTTTATATCCCCTGTCTAGTAACCTGAAGTCACCATGTCCAGTCTATTACAGTAGACGGCAAGACTGCAAAGGTCTTCAGAGACAGTAGATCAGGTCTGACCCTGAAACACCCTGGCCTGGTGAGCCCCTCCACTATCCTGAAGAAGTGGGTGGACATCATGGTAGCTGGTGGAAAGCAGCTATTCATTCTATAAGCCTGGGTCCATATTTTGACTTTGGTATTGGCAAGGGCACAGAAGTGGTGGGAGTCATGACTGGGTTCCAGTGGAAGTATTGTTGGGAAACTGCTTGGAGAACATGAAGTGTCATTTTGTATCTCCCAGGCCACCTTCAGGGAGACACAAAAGGAGCCGGAGGAGGAGCTAGTCAACCATGAGGTAAGCCAGATGCCAACTGAGAAAAGGTTAGGGCCATGGGCAGATCTGAGTTTAAGTGGGAGGTAAAACAGGATCCTGCTTTTGAGTGGGTAAGGGCTTGGGAACTGACTGAGGAGATAGGACTTGAGGGGGAAAGGTATATTTGGGAGAGCGACCTGACCTGTAAGTCAGACAAGAAGTACATCCAGTATGCAGAGGCCAGTTGAGAAATACATGGAATTAGCTCTGAAACAGTTGGGTGATGTAAAATTATATGAGGTTATTAAGAGAAGCTGCAACAGGCTGCCTCACAACATATAAGATTATTGATGAAGCCAAAATATCAAAACTATTAAGTAAACAAGAATACAATTACCTTCAAGTGCTCTGTCCAAAGATTGCCACATTCTACATACTTTACAAGGTGCATAAGGACAGTGTTAACCCACCGGGAGACAGATAATATCTTGTCAAGGCAGCCGATGTGAACAAGCAAGCCAGTACCTGTATGCACACCTCATTTGTCACTTGCCGACCCTCTTACACAAGAGACACAATAGATGTCCTGAGTTGGATAGGCTATTATTATTATTATTATTATTATTATTATCGTTTATATGTAATGTGCCAACATATTCTGTAATGCTACATATGGGTATGTTCAAGGCAATATTAACACATTGCAAAGGGTGGAGGGCCCTGTCTTTGAGCTTAGAATGCAGTGTCCAGAGTGTTTATCATAAAGCACCTTGCAAGATTGAAAACTTGCAAACGTACAATCTAAAGGCTGCATGCAGAGATGAAAGACAGGGGAAAGGGCAGAAAGTCAAGGGGGTTAGACAATAGGGGGTGGGGGGAGACAGGCTATCAGTTAGGCCCACCACAATCAATGCCTCTTGTGCTCCCACATACGCCAATTTATAACTCTTCTGGTGGGAGAGAGAGGTGGTGTTCTCAGATAGGGATCATTAATGACTTGAATTTGAGACTAACATATCATATTGATCAAAACAAAATTGACTTTTTAGATCTAACAATCTCTAAAGATGCTAATGAGGATTTACATTCAGATACAGTGCCTTGCAAAAGTATTCACTCCCTCTTGGCATTTTTCGAGTTTTGTTGCCTCACAACCTGGAATTAACATGGATTGCTTGAGGATTTGCATTATTTAATTTACAGAACATGCCCACAACTTTGAAGATGTTTTTTTTTATTGTGAAGCAAACAACAAATAGGACAAAATAATAGAAAAAGTCAATGTGCATAACTATTCACCCCCCTAAAGTCAATACCTTTTTTAGCAATCACAGCTCCAAGTCACTTTGGATATGTCTCTATGAGCTTGCCACATCTTATCACTGGGATTTTTGCCCATTCCTCCTTGCAAAACTACTCCAGCTCCTTCAAGTTGGATGGTTTGCGCACGTGAACAGCAATCTTTAAGTCTGACCACAGATTTTGTATTGAATTGAGGTCTGGGCTTTGACTAGGCCATTCCAACACATTCACATGTTTCCCCTTAAACCACTCAAGTGTTGCTTTAGCCCTCTGTTTGGGGTCATTGTCCTGCTGGAAGGTGAACCTCTGTCCTAGCCTCAAATCACGCACAGAGTGGTACAGGTTTTGCTCAAGAATATCTCTGTATTTAGCACCATCCATCTTTCCCTCAACTCTGACCAGTTTCCCAGTCCCGGCTGCTGAAAAACATTCCCCACAGCATGATGCTGCCACCACCACCATGTTGGTGTTCTTTGTGTGATGTGATGTGTTGGGTTTGCGCCAGACATAGCGTTTACTTTGATGGCCGAAAAGTTCAATTTTAGTCTTATCGGACCAGAGCACCTTCCTCCATACATTTTGGGAGTCTCCCACATGCCTTTTCGCAAACTCAAAACTTGCCATTTTGTTTTTTTGCTGAAAGTAATCGCTTTCTTCTGGCCACTCTGCCATAAAGCCCAACTCTATGGAGCGTACAACTTATTGTCGTCCTATGTACAGATACTCCAGTCTGTGCTGTGTAACTCTGCAGCTCCTCCAGGGTTACCTTAGGTCTCTGTGGTGCCTCTCTGATTAATGCCCTCCTTGCCCGGTCCGTGAGTTTTGGTGGACGGCCGTCTCTTGGCAGGTTTGCTGTTGTGCCATGTTCTTTCCATTTGATTATGATAGATTTGATGGTGCTCCTGGGGATCATCAAAGATTTGGATATTTTTTTATAACCTAACCCTGACTTGTACTTCTCAAAAACATTGTCCCTTATTTGTTTGGAGAGTTCATTGGTCTTCATGGCAGTGTTTGGTCAGTGGTGCCTCTTGCTTAGGTGTTGCAGCCTCTGGGGCCTTTCAAAAAAGGTGTGTATATGTAATGACAGATCATGTGACACTTAGATTGCACACAGGTGGACATCATTTCACTAATTATGTGACTTCTGAAGGTAATTGGTTGCACCAGAGCTTTTTATGGGCTTCATAACAAAGGGGTTGAATACATACGCACATGACAATTTTCTGTTTTCTATTTCTAAAAAATAGTTTTATGTATATATTTTTTCTAATTTCACTTCACCAACTTAGACTTTTGTGTTCTGATCCATCACATAAAATTCAGATTAACAAAACATTGGACATAAGGCTGTAATGTAACAAAATCAAGGGGGGTGAATACTTTTGCAAGACACTGTAATTCTAAGTGTCTCTTAGGATGATGATAAAAATTGTATAACACAGAAAAACAAGTAAACATAATATAATGAAAATTATATGTGCAATGAGAAACTTCACCTTTCTTAAAATAAAATTATAGTTATGCCAAATCAAATCAAGCCATTATAAATCTTATTTTACACTCACATAATAGTGATAACATATATAATATTTACATGACTAAAACCACATATCAGTGAAAGTAGAAAAGGTGTCAATTACATAGAGGATATTTTAACTATATAATATTCATTTTGAAAAAATATTAATAACAAATCCGTTTATTAATTGTTTTTGTATTTATTGTCTACAATGCCCATGTGGACTTAAATACATTGGAATAATTAGCTGTGATATAAGAAGAAAATGGGGGGAATCAGTAATATTAAGGAATGTAGGGAGGATATTAGTAATGGTAAAACCCCCTACTATAATGGCTAAGCACTGCTTGGAGTATTGTAACTCCAAACTTGATATCAAATACTGGGTGCTCCAACATATTGTTCTGGGAATACGTAAAGGCAAAATGGAGTATACACCCTTGACTTTTCCATTTGGAAGTGTTATATAAGTTTACCAGAAGACATATCCTCTTATGCATTACTGAGCAATTATTACAATAGTCCCTCAGTACAATGACATACAGTCAGGTCCATAAATATTGGGACATCGACACAATTCTAATCTTTTTGGTTCTATACACCACCACAATGGATTTGAAATGAAACGAACAAGATGTGCTGTAACTGCAGACTTTCAGCTTTAATGTGAGGGTATTTACATCCATATCAGGTGAACGGTGCAGGAATTACTACAGTTTGTATATGTGCCTCCCACTTTTTAAGGGACCAAAAGTAATGGGACAATTGGCTGCTCAACTGTTTCATGGCCAGGTGTGTGTTATTCCCTCATTATCCCATTTACAAAGAGCAGATAAAAGGTCCAGAGTTCATTTCAAGTGTGCTATTTGCATTTGTTGCTGTTAACTCTCAATATGAGATCCAAAGAGCTGTCACTATCAGTGAAGCAAGCCATCATTAGGTTGAAAAAACAAAACAAACCCATCAGCGAGACAGCAAAAAGATTAGGTGTGGCCAAATCAACTGTTTGGAACATCCTTAAAAAGAAAGAACGCACTGGTGAGCTCAGCAACACCAAAAGGCCCGGAAGACCACGGAAAACAACTGTGATGGATGACCGAAGAATTCTTTCCCTGGTGAAGAAAACACCCTTCACAACAGTTGGCCAGATCAAGAACACTCTCCAGGAGGTAGGTGTATGTGTGACGAAGTCAACAATCAAGAGAAGACTTCACCAGAGTGAATACAGAGGGTTCACCACAAGATGTAAATCATTGGTGAGCCTCAAAAACAGAAGGGCCAGATTAGAGTTTGCCAAACAACATCTATAAAAGCCTTCACAGTTCTGGAACAACATCCTTTGGACAGATGAGACTAAGATCAACTTGTACCAGAGTGATGGGAAGAGAAGAGTATGGAGAAGGAAAGGAACTGCTCATGATCCAAAGCATACCACCTCATCAGTGAAGCATGGTGGTGGTAGTGTCATGGCGTGGGCATGTATGGTTGCCAATGGAACTGGTTCTCTTGTATTTATTGATAATGTGACTGCTGACAAAAGCAGCAGGATGAATTCTGAAGTTTTTCCGGCAATATTATCTGCTCATATTCAGCCAAATGCTTCAGAACTCATTGGACGGCGCTTCACAGTGCAGATGGACAATGACCCGAAGCATACTGCAAAAGCAACCACAGAGTTTTTTAAGGGAAATAAGTGGAATATTGTGTAATGGCCAAGTCAATCACCTAACCTGAATCCGATTGAGCATGCATTTCACTTGCTGAAGAAAAAACTGAAGGCAAAATGCCCCAAGAACAAACAGAACTGAAGACAGTTGCAATAGAGGTCTGGCAGAGCATCACCAGGGATGAAACCCAGCGTCTGGTGATGTCTATGCGTTCCAGACTTCAGGCTGTAATTGACTGCACAGGATTTGCAACCAAGTATTAAAAAGTGAAAGTTTGATTTATGACTGTTAATCTGTCCCATTACTTTTAGTCCCTTAAAAAGTGGGAGGCACATATACAAACTGTTGTAATTCCTACACCGTTCACCTGACTTGGATGTAAATACCCTCAAATTATAGCTGAAAGTCTGCAGTTAAAGCACATGTTGTTTGTTTCATTTCAAATCCATTGTGGTGGTGTATAGAGCCAAAAAGATTAGAATTGTGTTGATGTCCCAATATTTATGGACCTGACTGTATATGTAATCTACCATCAGGATATATTGGGCGATTATCCTTGCCTATTGCTAAGTTTACAGCATGAAGATAATTATGTCGCTTAGCTTTGAGATATGTGTATCCTATCAACATGATATATTTTGTATTCATCCATCTTTCGATACCAGGGATTAATAAATAACTTGACTTAGACACAATGCACATCTGAATGATATTCCGTTATCACGTATACATCTTTCTTGTGGGGAGGGATTGTAAATAATTTGTACAATAAATTATTTGTTTATGCACTCAGGGCTTTCTCATTTTTGTGACAAATATGTATAATTCATTATGTTTAATATATAGGCGTCCTACTCTCTAATTTACATTACAGTTTGAATTAATATGTACAATTTTGTAATATATTCTTGCAATGTTTAAGATAGATAATATAGTTTTGTATAAACAGCAAGGTATTGTTGGATCATTTGTAGAATTATAATAATATACACAATCCAATATTTCAAAATATCATATCAGTAATGATTAACATGGGATCAAAATCAAGGGATGCTTAATACAGCATTTTTATGATTTTTGTCCAAGGACAACTTAACCTTTTTCTGATTTCACAGTAGTGTAGATGATTGAAGCAGATAATTTGATATATATATGACACATTCTATTAATAATTTTGTTTAAATTAAATGCACTTTTTGATGTGCAGTTGAATATGACTTAGTATCGATGATACAAATAGTTGGATGAATTAATGCTCACTAATTATGTTTTATAAGCATTCTAGCCCTTATCACTAACTGTAGAGTGGTTAATTAAAGCAAATCACAGTATTATACAAAAACAATCAAAAATGGTATTTGTTTTCTAATTTTACACCAAAATATTAAATATGTATTTTTAATATTTTTTTTTATAAATAAACATTATTTAGTTAGAATATCCTTTATGTAATTGAGACATTTTCTACTTGGTAATTATTGTAAATATTATCTATTATCACTATTGTGTGAGTTTGATTTGGCATAATTATAATTTTATATTAAGAAAGGTGAAGCGTCTCATTGCACATATATTCAATATGATATGTTTACTTGTTTTTCTGTGTTATACAATTTTTATCATCATCCTAAGACACTTACAATTATGCTTTGTAATATCTGTGCCTATGCAAATTCCTGGTTTCACTTTGTCATGATATATATAAAGCATCGATGATTGGATTCAATGAGACCACAATCTGATAGGCCTAAGTTCTAAGGTTGATCTTCCAGTAGTGGTTACCATGGTCTGCTGGGCGCCAAGGTTACTTAATGTGTCGGGCGGGTGTATGAGTAATATATGGTGTGCAGGTGTGCCGCTGTCTCCCAAGACACTGTTCACGCCGGTGTCCTATACGTATGCAAGAGAAGAGAGTGGGGGAAGACTGTATAGCGCACAGTCTGTAGTATATATGATACGATGGTCACCTCTAATGACTCTTGTTAATCAGTTCTGAGTGTGTCATATACTAAGTACCAAATGCCCAATATATATTTTTTGGCGTCGGCGCGGAATAAGTATACCGAGGTGTATACTCTTACTCAGTCCAGTGTCTTGTGCTTGTCACGTGTTCGCGATAGTGTGGTCCTAAGCACATGTATTCACAGATGGTATCCAAAAGAATAAATCTTCATTCATATTATATGAGTTCAATTCCAGTGGTAAAAACCATTGAAAATACAATAAAATAAGTGTCAGGTGCGTTTCGCTGCTGTGGTTCGTAGCTTCCTCAGTGACAAATCCTTGTTTAGGTCGAGGCCTGTTCAAACCAAATGTGTAGGAATCGACGTCACACTGATAAACAAGAGTCATTAGAAATGACCATCGGATCAGATACACTACAGATTGTGTGCTATACAGTCTTCCCCCACTCTCTTCTCTTGCATAATATATATATAAGCCTAGAATTAAACACAGATTTCATTAACCAAGATTTTTTTCCTTTTTTACCTTCTGATATCTGCTGTAAAAATTAATATAAAGGGTAAATCGTAGTTGGAACACACTTATCTATAAATCGCATGGGTCCTCAGCCTCTGTAGAAGCAATGGACGCAAAATGCTCACTTCAGGCAGTTTAAAACGTGGACATTGCAATGTTGTGATGTCACATGATAGACACAATAGACAGACACCAGAGCTCTAGTTCTAACTCATGGAGGGTATAAAGCAAATTGGTGGGCTAAGGGTTGGAATAATTCCCTATTCTTTCTAGTAATAATATGCTTGCTTACAGAACTTTTTATGCAGAAAATGTTTGATGACAAAAAATGATACAGATTGTGTACTTTTGGAGTTCCTCATATATTCTCCATTTTACTTTAGATCAACTTAAGAATATAAGTGTGGAGAGGAACTTTGTAATTAATGTAGTGTATTATTTATCTCCAGTTATTTTCATATACAAAGAGATACCCATTTTCTCCCTTGATTGTATACAAGGATAATAAGAAGTCCATTATTTATTCTGAGAACAGAATTTTTCTATATCTGGACTTTCCTCTTATTTAAACAGAAATAATGTTTGGTTTAGGTATTATCCATAATAGAAGTTATCTAAGAGACAATATCTCCCCTTTTTTGTGTCACAAGAAACGAGGGACAAATAATTGGGGAATATATTATTGTAGCATATAATTAACGTCTCTACGTAACCATTTATGACCAATATAAACTTTTCGTATTAAAAACATGTTTTTGTCACAAGGATACCAAATTATGTAAATAAAAACAATCAACTTTGATAAGTTACCTAATTGCAAGTCTAACTTCCTGTACATTTTTTTTATTTTAATCATCTGGTTTTAACCATTTTTTAAATGTGTATATTAATAAAAGTAAAACTTTTTAACCGAACCCATATTTTTTATTATTACATGATTGACAAATTTGGTAACTTTACTAACTGTGGGGTCAGCTAGTTTATGAATACTGGATGCTGTGCTTTTGTTTATAGAGCTCTCCCCCCCCCCTTTGCTAAGAGGTCTGGACTAGGGGTCAGAGGTGATATTTCTCCTAACCAGATAACAATGCCTAGTCATGTATCAAAAACTCCAGTTGTCATCAGGAATAAGCTCACGCCCACTTAAAATATCTATTAGATCCTAGACACTTGGGATTATACTGGAAGCCAAGTGACATGTACCCATTATTCAGCCTTGAGCTAATAGTCTGATACCTCATACAGTACAGTGCCCTGTAACTGGCTTCCCACTAGCTTGGGACATAATCTTAATGCTCACTGAGATTTTTATGTGAAGGAGAATAATATGCCTGGATTATATCTTCACAGCTCTGTAGTTGACCTCATCTAAAGTTATGACCAATATACAGGAAGTAGTGAAAGGCCTGATGCATCCCTTTGGTCTTCATTATTCAGAACATGCATTCAACAAGTGTTCTAGCTCTATAGACTATTCTGAAATATAATTTTAGATAGATATCAATTTACATTTAGCTTATTTCCATTAGCTACTGTACTTTAGGGTTGGATCTGTCTTAATAAGTCTCATATGAAAATGATGAAACTCCAAAAAGCAGGGTAAAGAAGCAAAATCAGACTCCTACTTTAAATGACTGGATCTCGATATAACTGAAATGGCCCCAAAATCTGTTTCTTTACATTATAAAACTTGGAGAAAAAGTACTTTTGTTTCATTCCATATTATACACTGCTAAGCAACTTCAAGAAATGCATGTGGGGCCACTTCAATTTCACCAAGATCTATTGAGCAATTATTCCTTCTGGATGACTGAATGGATTTTTTTGCCAACCTTCTACTTTGCATTTAACAACTAACAACATGGATCAATTCCCTTTCATTGCAAGTTCTGGATACCAACCAGCTTTCATTCTACTAAATCTCCCAATTCCATCTCCAACTGCAGCTGTCAGTTCACACCAGAGTCAAGAACTACTGACTGCAACACAGTGAGGAGAGACACACCGACATTATGAGAGAACAGTTGATAAACCCTCTACTGGCTTTTAGGTGTCAACACAAAATAATTAATAATAAAATAGCAACTAAAAATACATTCTCATAACGAAGATTCAATTTATCACCTACTTCTACACGCTGTATACAGTATGTGGAGTTAGCAATAACATCTGTGTGTACTGTTTGCAAACACATGTAGAGTAACTCCGTAAATTATGACTAGCATATTTAATCTTAGTTAGTATACAAGAATTCCTTATACAAATCACTCTATCACACTTTAGGTGAGATAGTGCAGGAATATTTATAAGCCATAATAAAGAAATAATATAAAGTATTAATCAATCAACATAATTTGGCTACATGAGGTATGGGGTGGTAAATGTACAATAATATTATGGAATGACACAAACATTAGTGTGGACAAGAAAGTCCAACTAGGGGGAATTCAAGTTACTATAAGCGAATATAAATTAATTCTAATGAAAGCATTATTTTATTACTTACTTAGTGATCTTCTTAGTCATTTATTTCTGTTTATCCATGTGACACAGTGGGGTAATTAGGTGCACTTGAAAAAGTGGACCCAAAACCTCAGGGACTTTTCAGTAATTAATGTCAATAATCTCTCATTATTAAAATATATAAATCTGTGTTAGTATGTGGATTATAAAAGCTGACTTAAAGGTTACTTTACTGTAGGAAAATGCATCAATTAATAAAGTACGGTACTTGTTATTACCTATAGTTTTAAACTATACTATATCCGAAACCTCCACTTAACTTATCATTCCAATTGGTAAGGCCTCTAATATTTTACTTTCCCCATTCACAATTTCGTAGCACTTCTAATGTGTATCTTCTTTTTTCTATGTTATAGATCTCTTTAACCCTTTTCTTTTCTATACAGCATGAGTTGCTAGCACTCTTTCTCAATTTGCAATAATCAATGCTTAACAAATAATCAAAATGTGGTTCTTGATTCACAGATCTCCAAGTGTCCAGATGACATCATAACATATTGACAAGAATGCCTTTCTTTTTCTTTTTGATAATTCCTAAGCAGCCTTTGCTTTGGAAATAAAAATATTTTTTTTCATACTTCAGGACACTTAAGTTCAAAAATTTTCAACTAATGTTCAAAGCAGGCTAATTACATACAAAGTTGAAAATTATTATTTTGAAGTACCCTTTTCAGTAGCAATTTGCTTCTTCCACAAAATTGTTTTCTAAATATTCTTGTGTTCCATCGTAATCATCTTTAACAACTTTTTTTAGGAATCAGTGTCTCCTACAGCCCTATTAAATTCCCTCAACGTGTAAAACCGTAGCCCGTAACGTAGCCCGTAAAACTTACGGCTATTAAATTGGCCCCGTAAAGCAACCTGCTAACGGCTAGCGGGTTAAGTGTGAAAAGCCCTACGGGATGTCGAAATCTGAGCTCCACGGCCGCAAATTCTTTGATCTGTCAAGCCCGTAACTGTTACATTGGAAAATCGCTATTAAATTGCTACGAATCCACTGGCGTTCAACCCGTAAACCATCAGTTGGAGCCAAAATGCCAACGAGTACTATAGAGATCCTGCAAGGGGGTTAAATTCCTATCTGTAGCACTGTAAATGCAAATATACACACACTACTGTACTTATAATTAATGGGAAAGTGATGTTAGGTATAAAAAAAAAAGCACAACATTCTCAAGCTCGCAAATTGGAAATATGAAATACTTTTTTTAATGTTTAATTTCCGTGTTATATTGATCCCCGCAATCAATGTGTTAATACATATAATGGAACTCGCATGGACTAGAATATCATATTTATTGATTTATTAATATTGCATTATTCTTGGAATGCGGATCCGATCGAAACTCGTAATTGAAAACCGTAAGGCTTTGAAATCTAACCTCCATTTTTCAGCGATGTAATGATGACGATCTCATTTGCCATTGGCTCCATCTAAACCCGTAACTACGGTTTGACTAATTGATCATGTTCACGGCCGCACATCCAACACGTGTAAGAATGGTTTACGGGTTTGCATCTCTGGCCCATAACTCGAGGCATGGTTCAATTTCATAGCTCTGCAACGCAGCCAGATTTCAAGCATGCAGCCTTTGCGGGTGTGCCGATCCCGTTACAGGCTTCAAATTTAATAGGGCTGCATCTGTGGCAACTGCTCTCCTAAATAATACCACTGGCAATTGGGGTACCTCAAGGCTCTGTCCTGAGTCCCTCCCTTTTTTCAATCCACTCTCCCTTTTTGGCAAACTACTAATGTTATGCTGATGACACCCAAATCTGTCTATCCTCTTCAGTCCTATCCCACTCCCTAATAATCCATATAATGACATCTCTTCCTGACATCTCCACCTGCATGGCCTCTCATAATCTAAAAATGAACATCTTCAAGACAGAGTTAATATTCATTGCCCATTCCTCCACCTATGTACCTCCTGAAAATTATCTTTCTGTCGACAATTCCACAATCATCTGTTGTCTCAGTGTCACCTTTGACGAACACCTCTTCTTCATCCCACACAACTAATCATTTACCAAATCCTGTAATCTCCATATCTAGAATATCTCCAAAATATGCTACTTTGTCATCTACAACACTAAAAAGACCCTAATTAAGACTCTCTCCCAGTCCGAACACTGGCTCCCTATTTTATATAGGATGCTATTTAACATCCTAAATCTAATTTATAAAGCCGCCAACTGCACTGCACCTCCCTATATCTGAACTCTTGTCTTCAGGTACCCTAACCCTCTCCTCTATGTCCATGATCTACACCTCTGAGCCCCTATCATTATTTTTTCCCAGGTCAGCCTACAGGTCTTCTCAAGAGCAGCCCCACTCTTTGGAATTCCTTACCTTGCTCCATTACACTCTTCCACATTATCCTCAGATAATCAGACATTTTCTGAAAAGCCCACCTGTGCATAGAAATATGCCACTTACCTCATTAACTCCACCATTAACTTCAAACAAGGCTATTTATTCTGGTTCTATCACACCTTTCTCCTTATAATATCTATTCATCAGGCAGCTTCGCACCTCATGTCTCTACAACCCCTGTTACCTCTTAGATTGTAACTTCTCACAAGAGCAGGACCATCATTTTCTCCTGTACCAATGTATATTGTACAAATATGTTGTGTTTTAATACTGTTTGTCATATCTTATCTATGTGCTTACTGTACCCTAGCAATACGGAATATGCTGGTGCTCTATAAATAATATAAAATAATAATAAATTATCTATATTCTATTAAAGGACAACTGTACCCAAGGGCCAAGAGCTAGACATGTTAATTAGTAACTGATCATTAATACAATTCATATTAAAATTCATAACTAAATAATAGTCTCAGAAAGAATGAGTCAGATAATTGCTCTCTTCAAGATGTCAGTTCGAGTCTTATTATATGCCTTCTACACAAATCAATAACCTATAAATAAAGTCTTTCCTTTATTCATTGGCAGAAAATAAAAGCTGGCGATAGCTTCTACTATTAGGATCACTTGTCTTCAACCAAACTTGTTTTCTAGATTACAATGTTTTTTTTTATTCTATGATGTAGTTGTTTAATTGTTGAAAGAAGATTGTACAGAAAGTGACAGCTCATTTCCAATAGTTTCCTGAGCGAATGCACTTAGGACCAGTAGGAAATGCCCAATTTTTTTTATTCCTCTGAACACACAGGCTCGGGCAGGTTAAAATTTTACAACAAATATAACATTAATATTAAAATTCTCAATTGAAACTCACATAGAAATATTAGGGAAAAATCTTTATTAATGTGCTCATTCTATGTATATACACAAATGCCTTGTTGGCTTAGGCATTAGTTAACATACAATATTTCTGTAATAATCCATATTTAACAATGTGTGTATATAGATTCATGTGCATTGTTACTCTGAAAACCCAGTGCATTCAATTCTCCAACCTGTAGTGTGGCGGATGTCTTTAAGTACGCAATTTGCATTCACTAATGTTATTCAGGAACATGTTTACATCAAAGCTTTTTTTTTTTATATATAAGTAGCATCCTCACTTGGAATGTTTGGTTTATATCTTATATTAATGTTTTATTTATGCACTCGTTGAATCATCCTTTCCAGTTTGGCAGGTATACAAAGGTTTGTGATCTGATTTCTCAGATACTTGTCATCCATGTATGTATTGATGGAAGTGTCAAATACAATTGTATACATTTATCTTCCATTGATTTCAGTGGGTGTTTGTACTCTGAGAGTAAGACTAAATTGCCTCCTTGCAGTAGTGCTAATTTAGAAGCATCCACTTGAATTGCCATTTCACTTTATATGTCTTAGTAAATTGTGTGCTTGCAATTGCACCAAGAGCTTACTTATTGTCATTTGCTGAATTCTATAGTTATTTCCACAAAATGCTTGGAATTTTTCACAGGTGTGTGCTATGAATTTTGTAACATAAGTGGTAATTTAGAATACTGTCACATTGCCAGCTCCCTGGCGGTCTCATGGGAGGTTGCTGTGGCTGGCCTTAAACTTCTAATGATAGTATGACACCAATACATTTGATTTTCAACAGCTAAATTGAGGTGTCAAATATTATATAATTTATAACTAAAGATTTTCTTACAATAAACTTGCAATGAAATTTGCAATCTCTACCTTTAAATCAGCCTGTCTGGACCATCCACCTAGTATGGGGCCATATTCAATTGAGCGATTTTGAGATCCGGTAGCCCGTAAGTGTGGTCGCAAGCTATTTTCCTATTCAATTGGCGTCTTCTGGCAGGCTCGGATTGGATTCGAAGTTACGAGCTTGAAACAATGGCGATGGTTAAACTCGCAAATTACAGCTTTCAAAAAGTCTTTGATCTGTCACTTTCGCAAGGCTAAAAATTGAAAATCGATATTCAATTGCTCAATTTCCCCAAGCCCGCAAATGTATTCACACCCGTAAATGGCAAATGAAGGAGAAAGTCCAATGTGTGCTAGAGAGGACCCGCAAGGGGGTTAAACACATATTTGTAGCACTGTAAATGCAAATAAAAAATCACTACTGCACTGTAAGTAAGGGGGAAAGCGATGATAGACAACAGTCTCAAAATTCGCAAATCGGCAGGAAATTATATTTATTTTTATGTGTCATTTTGGGGTTAAATCGATCTCGGGTAATACATATCAGGCCACAATAAGGACTAGAACAGTATTGGCATTCATTTTCATAATTCTTTATTTTGAAAGCTTTGCGAGTCTGATCGCATATTGGACCCCCGAACCTAATTGATTCACATGTAAGCTCCGTTTTTTACTGCCGTAATAATAACAGTCTCATTTTCTATTGGCTGATTCAAAATGGTCGGTTACGGGCTTGCTGAATTGATCATGTTCCAGCCCTAAACTGCTCTGAACCAGTGCATGGTTTACGGTTCTGGCTTGCGGCCTTGAGCAATTGAATTGCATCTCAATCAGAGACCAACGGAATTTTTTTTTTTTTATATTAATTTTAAGGGTAAGTGTTTTCCATAAATGTTAATTACTGTATTTTAAAATCTATATGAAAAATAAATATATAAACATTTGGAGCCCTGTACATGAAATAGTCTGGAAAACATCAGGTTTGTGTCTGAGGATATCTGTCAGGGCATTTTTGATGGAAAAGTGGCTTCTGAAACCATATGTAGTTTCTGCACCCCTGTGAAAGCAAAAGAGTAACAGCCTCATTAAATTCCAGCCTCGTAGATATGAGGTTTGTACTCAAGCCCTACTTGCTTCAATTTCAGAAAAGTAACGACGCTGCCCTGTCAAACACGGAGAAACTGTGCCTGAGGAGTTACAGCCTGCGTGATGATCTCTCAGGCTCCCCCACCTCATCACTTGCCGCGTGGGTCCTAAACGAGACCTCCGCGGCAGTCCTACATACAAGTCCTGCTGTGAGGGGTACTCCAAGTACCACCCCGCACCTAAAATGAACCCCCCTCTATGCTGGAGGTCCCCGTCAGAACCCTCGAAGTGACCCCAAATCAACCACTTACTGCAGGGGTCCATAGGGACCCCCGAAGCCTCCCCACATTAACCCCTTGCAGCGAGGGTCGCCGATCGGCATAAATCAGGCCCCCGCTGCATTAAAAAAATTCTAATTCTTTGCCGCAGCTCCTTAAAGGGCCCACGGCACACCATTAGCCAATTCCAGCCGCGGCACCTAAAAAAAAAAATATTAACCGCTGCTGCGAGGATAAAATAGATAACCATGAGCACTTAATTAACCCTATAACTTATGGGGCCCCATGCGACTAAAATTCACCCCATCACTCATGGGGGTCAATACAGACCCACATAAGCCCTTAATTAACCCTGTCACTCATGGGGGTCAACACAGACCCCCATAAGCCCTTAATTAATTAACCCTGTCACTCATGGGGTCAATACAGACCCCCATAAGCCCTTAATTAACCCTGTCACTCATGGGGGTAAATTCAGACCCACACAAGCCCTTAATTAACTCTATAACTCATGGGGCTCTATAAAGAGCCCCATGAGAGTATAATTACCCCCCTCAGTCCAATAGGGGTCTATGTTGACCGCTATAGGACACTATTAACCCCTAGGTTTACCCTACAAGGGCCATGAGGGTCCTCCCGGAGCCTCATGACAAAGTCTAAGCACTACACTACACTATTAACCCTAACTATACCCCATTAACCCCTTAACCCTTCCTATACCCCATTAACCCATACTAAACCCTATCTCACCTTAACTGGGCCTATCTATCCCTTACTGGGCCAATCTAACCCTAATTAGGCCTATTTAAACCTATCTAGACCTAATAACACTAACTAATAACCCCCATCTAACCCTATTTAATCCCATCACTATACAGACCCCGCATGCCTCTATTTAACCCAATCAATCCTATAAGGGTCTTTGAAGACCCTCATAGGACAATGAGAAGCCTATTATTAACCCCATAAGTGCCATAAGGGTCCTCCACCTTTGCAGACGTCCCTTCGGACTGCACCCCCTAGGAAAAAAAGAAACATCAGATTAGTACAAAATGAAACATTACATTTAATAAATAAATAGTACAAATACAGTATTAAACTTACATTTCCAGCATGTCCCCGTCCATCTTCTTCTGTTCTCCTGCTCGGCCCCTAGAAAAAAGATACATTACATTAGTATAACACAAAAAACACAAATACACCAAACATAAATAAACAATAAACTTTCTAAATTGAAAACTTTCCATGTCCACGATGTCCCCGGCCTTCTCCTCTTCTGCATCGGCTGGGCCCTTGATGAATGCGCGCTCTAAATTTATTTTATTTTTTTGACTAACGAAGCTCCGCACTCGCGGAGTCCCCCGACGCTAATGAAGCCTCCAGAACCTGATTGGCTGAAAAGGCTGTTAATCAAATTTCAGCCAATTTCACCAAGGTGTGAGCTTCGTTAGTTTTTTGTTTCTTTTTTGAGCGCGGATTCATTAAGGGCTCAGCCGGGGCAGAAGAGGAGAAGGCCGGGGACATCGTGGACAGGTAAGTTTTCAATTTATAATGTTTATTGTTTATTTATGTTTGGTGTATTTGTATTTTATGTGTTATACTAATGTGATGTATCTTTTTTCTAGGGGCCGAGCCGGAGAACAGAAGAAGATGGACGGGGACATGCTGGAAAGGTAAGTTTAATACTGTATTTGTACTATTTATTTATTATATGTAATGTTTCATTTTGTACTAATCTGATGTTTCTTTTTTTTCCTAGGGGGTGCAATCTCAAGGGACATCTGCAAAGGTAAGTGATTTTATTTATTCTATTTTAGCTTAGATTTAGAGGGTAATGTATAGATAGGGGGTAAAGTATAGATAGGGGTTATGTCTAGATAGGGGGAAATGTATTGTAGTTAGAGATATATTTATAATGTGTGTATTACTGTAATATTATGTATATTTGTGTAAGCCTTTTTCTTTGCAGGTATGTAAATATTTTTGTATTTTTTGTAGTGGCAGGGGGGGTTTGTGATGTTTTTTTATTTTTTGTACCTTAGGTTTTTTTAATTTTGACAACAAAGTTTTTTTTTTTATTCTGGTAACATAGGTTTTTTTCATTTTTAGTAACATAGTTTTTTTTAATTTTGTGTAATTAGTGGGGTGGGGGATTTAATAGGGAATTAGGTAAGTAGTGTTAGGTAGGTAGGGGTTAATATTTTAGTGTAGAGGGGGGTTAGTTTAGATTTAGTGGTTTATTGGGGGGAATAGTGTAGTGTATGTAGTGTTTGTACTTAGTGTCATGAGTGTCGTGGAGGACTCTCATGGCACTTATGGGGTTAATAATAGGCTTCTCATTGTCCTATGAGGGTCTTCATAGACCCTTATGGGACTCATTGGGTTAAATAGAGGCTTACAGGGGTCTGTATAGACCACGTTAAGGGATGGGGTTGGATGGAGGCTTATGGGGGTCTGTAAAGACCCCATAAGTGATGGGATTAAATAGGTCCAGATAGGTTTAAATAGACCCAGTTAGGGTTAGATGGCCCAGTTAGGGTTCGATAGGATTTAGTATGGGTTAATGGGGTATAGTTAGGGTTAAGGGGTTAATGGGGTATAGTTAGGGTTAATAGTGTAGTGTAGTACTCAGACTTTGTCATAAGGGTCCTGGAGGACCTTCATGGCACTTGTAGGGTTAACCTAGGGGTTAATAGTGTCCAATAGAGGTCTACATAGACCCCTAGTGGACTGAGGGGGTTAATTATAGTCTCATGGGGCTCTGTATAGAGCCATATGAGTTATAGAGTTATTTAAGTGTTCATGGGATCTATATAGAACCCCATGAGTTATAGACTTAAGGGCTTCTGGGGGTCTGTATTGACCCCCATGAGTGACAGGGTTAATTAAGGGCTTATGGGGGTCTATATTGACCCCCATGAGTGACAGGGTTATTCAAGGGCTTATAAGGGTCTGTATTGTCTCCCATGAGTGACAGGGTTAATTAAGGGCTTATGGGGGTCTGTATTGACCCCTGTGAGTGACAGGGTGAATGAAGGGTTTATGGGGGTCTGTATTGACCACCCTTGAGTGACAGGCTTACTTAAGGGCTTATGGGGGTCTGTATCGACCCCCATGAGTGACAGGGTTAATTAAGGGCTTATGGGGGTTGTATTGTACCCCCGCGGCCGGGATTGGCTAGTGGTGTGCCGCGGACCCTTTAAGGACCCGCGGTGGGAAATTTAAAACTTTTAATTGCAAGGGGTTAATGTGTGTGTTGGGGGGGGGGGCTGCAGGGGACCCTAGGGACCCCCAGCATGGAAGAGGGTTAATGTTAGGTTCCGCGGGGTACTTGCAGTACCCCCTGTAGCCGGAATTGGTTAATAGTGTGCTGCAGGCCCTTTAAGGACCCACGGCAGGAAATATAAAACTTTAAATGCAGCTGGGGCCTAATCGATGCCGAGCCGGGATTGGGACCCCTGCAGAATGGGGATGTGTTTAGGGATGGCTGTGTTGGCTGCTCCGATGCAACACGTATAGGAACTTTTTTGTGCCCGTAGGAATTCACCCCATAGATTTATGGCTGCGTGTTACTACGTAGCTTTCCTGGAGCCTATTCTCGCCAGTTTTTGGGTCTCATCTCACAAAGGAGGCTGCGAGGGACATATTGTGGAATTGGTCCTCGCAAACAGCAAAATACTGTCTTTTGCAAGGACCGAGGGAACTATGAGGGCTAATTTAATGAGTCTGTCTATCCCAGCTCTCACACATCTATTCAACCTCTCCCTAAACACCGGCAAGTTTCCATCCTCTGAAAAACAAGCCATAATTATACCCATTCTTAAGAAGCCCTCATCTGACCCAGCTTCTGCCTCCAACTATCGCCCTATCTCTCTACTTCCCCTGACTTCTAAACTGATTGAGCGGCTTGTTTACAATCACCTCACTCAATCTATTTCCTCCAATTCCCTTCTTGACCCCTTCCAATCTGGTTTCTGGGCCCAACACTCCACAGAAACAGCCCTCACAAAAGTCACCAATGACTTGCAAACCGCCAAATCAAAGGGTCACTACTCTATTCTAATTCTCCTTGATCTCTCTGTTGCCTTCGATACAGTTGACCACCCTCTTCTAATCCAAACTCTCCGCTATTTTGGCATCCAGGACACAGCTCATGGTTCACATCCTATCTTAAAGATCGTACATTTAGCGTCTCCTTCTCTGGCACCTCTTCTTCTCCTCTCCCTCTGTCTGTTGGCGTTCCCCAAGGTTCTATCCTAGGCCCCCTCCTCTTCTCCATCTACACCTCCTCTCCTGACACCCTTATAAAATCATTTGGATTTCAGTATCATCTCTATGCAGATGATACTCAAATCTACCTCTCTGCACAGCTCAAGTTTCCAACTGCCTCTCCAGCATATCCTTCTGACCTAAGCCAGTAACACTTTTTACCAAAGCCAGTAACACTTTTTACCTAAGGCAATAACACTTTACCTAAGCCAGTAACACTTAGCCGAAGCCAGTAACTCGCAAGACCACCAAAAAACAAACAATAATGTACAAAATAAGTTAAATACCTTACACACAACTGAGGGGGACAGCCAGGGAGCCTGTGAGAGAGGTTGCAAGCTAATTTGACCCACAATTGCCGTTTTTAGGAGATAGAAAAGAATGGCAGCTGAAAAAACGTAAATATTCTCAAACAGGGTGAAAACAAGGCCAAAGCCAGTAATTCTTAGCCGAAGGCAGTAACTATTAACGTAAGCCAGTAACACTTAAGCCAAGTCAGTAACTATTAACCTAAGCCAGTAACGCTTAAGCCAAGCCAGTAGCACTTAAGCCAAGTAAGTAACATTTAACCCAAGCCAGTAACACTTAGCCAAAGCCAGTAACACTTAGCCAAATAATGCAGGCACGCAGGATGAGTGCCGAAGGTGCTTATTGCAAAGCAACAAACTTTTGGGTTGGACAACGCCTGCAATGACCGGCAAGGCCTGTAAAGTAGACTGGTGGAGAGGCTCGCAATGAGAGGGGAGAGGCTCGCAATGAGAGCTAAAGGCGCTCACTGAGAGCTGAAGGCGCTCAGTGCGGGGCTTGCAATGAGCGCCGAAGGTGCTCAGATTGTGTGGCAAACAGCATTGCCAGGCTTAATATTTTTTTTGCTTTCATTTTTGGCGGGCAAGTCGCTAGTAGAAAATAAAAATACCACAGTGGTCCTAAAAATTGTCAGTTTAATTGCTGTCAGTTAATTCTATTTTAGTTCACTATTAATCAACATTAAAACTACATGTGTAAACAGCAGTAAAGAAATATTTAAAAACTCAGCAAGGAAATAGTTAAAAACTTGTTTCCCATTAAAAAGGGCTGCTAACTGCGCTCCTTCTGCACCTGCCTCCTTGTCCTGGATACTACTGTCCGGATGACTAAAGCATAGATTGCATTAATTGTATGTGCCTGATTTCCTGGAACATGCTTTGTAGGAGATGGGTGCTATGGCTGCAATCCCCATCAAGAATGTGAATAAATCAGGTGCAAACTTACTTTAGAAGTGGGTCCTTTTAAAACAGTGCTAAAATACACTACCCATTGCCCTAGCCACTGTAGCTAAATAAAATTGCTTTTTAACGATACAACCTTTTTTTCTGATTGACAGATACTCTAATTAGTGGCACAGTAAGCTACTTGGCAGAGCTTTCTACTTTGTTCATGTAGTGACCTAAAATGATCTACCCTGTGTAATCATGCAGTTTGTGACACCAGCAATCATACAATATCATGGTGATATTTAGATTTTATTCTTCACTAGTCCATTCTAATCCTGCTTCAGGAGCCATTAGATCCATTCTCTAAAAATGCAACAGGAACAATTTCACGGACCCCTTTTCCAGTTCCTGGATCTTAGCCCATTAAAGAACATGGAGTTTGGTACCAGCCATTCCATATGCTAGACAGCCAAAGATGACATGTGTGTATTGGGGGTTGGCCTATTGTTCACAGGATGCCAGACTATTAGACCTCATGTGGAGTCAATCTCCTGTGTTTGTCTGCCACTCCATGTTGTATAACACTCCTCTGTATCTAACTGCTATAAATATATTCTTTTTTTAGAATTAAAACAGATGACTGCTGAGACATAGCTATCATATATTCTCTTGTATTTGCTCCAGGTGGCTGTGATACTGATCCTTTCTCCACCCTGCAAGTAATTTGTCCTGGTCACTACCACAGAGAGGTTACTGAGACTCCTGGAGGTGCCGATTCCTGATGGAAAGACCCTGACTGAGACAGAAGCCAAATATCAGGGGGCTGGTGCCGAGATTTCCAAGAACCCAAACGGTGCTTGTGGGTAGTTAACCTGTAGTCTATAGCAGGTGGCCCTGGGCAGTAATAGCCCCTACCCCTGGATCATCACAAATTAGTTCAAGTCTCTACATCAAACTAGCTGTATGGCAAAAATTTTTAATAAAATGGGATAAGATGATAGAACATAAGAGTTCATTCACTTAAAAGGCCAGTGTAAACTCTAGATAAAGGGTTGTGAAAATCTAGACCATCACAAGAAATGTGTATTCATAAAGTCAGCAAACAAAGCTATCTGTAAATAAATGTTTTTAAAATTAATCGTAGCTGCCTGAGATGTCAAGACTGTTTCCACTTTACTCCTGTTACATACTGTTTGCCATGAGATGGGTTTTGCTTTCATCTTGTACCTGTTTAACTATTCAGGAGTTGTATCTTATCTCTGTGTTGTGAGCATGTGTGATCATGCCCCACATGATGATAATAAAGTCAATGTTTTATTGCTGCATCTTTTTTCAAACAATGGTAAATTACTGAACCTGCTACATGAACCAAACAAGTATCTCATGGCGCCCACACGTACAATGTAAGTCATGTGCTGAATATTTACTCTTTAAAAATATATATGTTAAAGCGACTTAATCATGGACATAACCACTTACAGTATCTTCAATCAGCAGACATTTCCTACATTTCTATATTTGCCCATTTACACTATGTTTCAAATACCTTCCGTTGTCAAGATATAAGTGATTGAAAGTACAGATTGATGATGTCATCCTACAGAACAATATGTAAATGTGCATCTCGGCTCCCACAGCACCTCTGCAGCACTTGTTTGAGTGACATGTTCAGGCAAAGGCAATGCCTCTTTTGTGACGTAAATGGGAGTACATGAGTTTGAAGGGGAGGTTTATGATAATTTCTATCTTTTCTGGACGGCCCACAGGAGAGGAGAAAACAGCCCACATTCCAAAATGGACGCCTTCATGTATTCTGATATAGCTTTTTTTAGTCTTAGATTTCAGGTACATTGAACATCTTATTTGTTATCTTTTGAACAGTGTGTATATTGTTTGTGTATAATTTGCTTATTTACTGGAGGGCAGTTTCCCATGATTGAGTCCTTTTAAAGGACCACTTTAGAATAGTTAGGTAGGGCCTGATGAGAAAATAATCTTTATCAAACTTTTACTGTGCATTTAAACAATTAGTTACAACTTTATACTCAAGCCCCAAGGCTGGATAAACTGTAGATCTCTCCACCCCCTAAATGAAGTAGCAGTATGATATTGGGTGGTGACTAAAAAGTGTGTTTGTACATGTCTAGCAGCTCAGGTTACAATACTCCCTCTTGTTTTCACCACTCATTGTGACTTCTGCAACCATGTGCATGAAATTATTATAAATGGTAAACAATTACATTGTGTGATAATCCTAATTCCAATCACATATATAGTCGTGAGCATGCGAGCCAGCCAGAGCCGTTGCTCACGCTAGCCGTTGCTCACGCTAGCCGTTGCTCACGCTAGCCGTTGCTCACGCTAGCTGTTGCTCACATAGCGAGGGCCGCAACTGAGGCCCTCGCTTCCGCAAATGCGGGTCCTCGCAAAGCGAGGGGCTGCATTTGCGGTGGTGGAGCATCCCAACGTCTCCGCAAATGCGGGTCCTTGCGAAGCACTTAGGCAATGAGGCAATGAGCGCCACAGGCGCTCATTGCTGGCGAGCCTCGTGTAGCGAGGCGAGCCGTTAAACCCACCTCGGAACCAATCTTAACGTAACAAACACCCACACGCACTAAGGATCCGACTATAACGGATGACCCACGCACAACTAAAAACAGTGAAAACACACCAAATACTCACACAAACTACATAAAAAGCTTACCCATAGCAAGGGGGGGGGGGCACCCAGGACCTCTGAAAGTGAAGTTACACCTCCATTTAAGTCCAAATTCCCGATTTCAGACACACGAAAATCGGCTAAGCTAGAGAAAAAATGGCCGCCGAAAAAAATGAAAACGAGGCTCAAAGACCCAGGACCTCCCAGCCACCTACAACTTACCCAAGAAGGGATCCGAGATAAGCTCGGAAACTTTCATTAACCCCAGGGGATCCGAGATAAGCTCGGTGCCCTGCATTAACCCCACATTAACCATCGCAGTGGGGGTCCCGATTGCACGCGATTGGGGACCCCCTCTGCAATCAAAATTCCCACATTACAGGTCCTTAAAGGACCTGTTGTAAAAGAAAAAAAATATTCACTGTCACCCTGTCAATCATGGGGGTCAATACAGACCCCCATAAAACCCTCATTAACCCTGTCACTCATGGGGGTCAATATAGACCCCCATAAGCCCTTCATTAACCCTGTCACTCATAGGGGTCAATACAGACCCCCATAAACCCATCATTAACCCTGTTACTCATGGGGGTCAATAGAGATCCCTTTAGGCCCTTCATTAAGCCTGTCACTCATGGGGGTCAATACAGACCCCCATAAGCCTCTATTTAACCCCATCAGTCCCATAAGGGTATATTAACACCATTATGGGCCTGTTACAACACTACATTAACCTCAAGGACCATCATGACACTAAGTATAAACACTATACTGCACTATACCACCCCTACAATAAAATAATTTAGACCACTTACCTTTGAGATGTTTCTTCAGATCAGCAACCTACGGTAAAAAAGATTAAAAAAATTAATACAACACGTTTACATGAAATAACTAAACATTCTAAACATTCTAAATATTCTAAATATTAAAGTATGTTTACAAACACAGTGTATCCTGCCTACTGTCTGTTGCGTGATTAATTACAGAGGGCTGTGGTTGATAGTAGTTTTTTTCCTGAACTCAGGAATTCACTGAAAATGTAACCCTTAACTGACCTGTTTAGGTGATTCAAGCATTCCATGCTCTGCACAGATTGATTTGTTGAGAGTTAACTCTTTTGCTCACTACAGGGTTGAAGCTTAATGTCTGTCAGTGGGCAGTCATTGCCACATGTGAACACAGACTTTATTGAATTCTCAGTGAAAAATGTATGTATTTCAAAAATTCAAAAAATTATTTCAACATGCTTTTAAGAGATCTTTGCTGTGATGTGGTCCAAATTGTGCTGAATTAAGTGGCCCTTTAATTAAATTACCTTTAAATAGTGTGTTTTTCCCCAAACGATTTGATTATTGTGATGTTCACTATTATCTCTGTGTGACACAGTATGCTAATGTGCAGCTCAGTTTCATTATTTGTTGGCACAGTGTACTTGAGTAGTGTTATGGAAGAGACCTATGAACGAGCTCCTGCAGACTCTAGGGAGAGATTAGTCTTATTAGCCTGATTACTCCTATGGTCTGCAGGTGCTCATTCTTCTCATTGTCAGATGATTTTAATCTGTAAAACATAATTGCAGATCCCTAATGAGAAAATTAGATAACAGACTTTTGGTGTAAGAAAATAACATTTCTTTAAAGAAACACTGTGCAATCAAAAAATATGTGTGTTTGCATACTTTGATAATTAAAGGGACGTGGGTTTTTCTTATTTGTCGCATCAGAAAGAGGACATTTGATGGTATGTTATAATTTGTTTTCTGTTTTTTCAAATAAAGGTCACAAAAACTTATTCAGAATTTTAACTGCTCTTGGGGACTTGCCCTCTGCAAGCCAGTGAGATCGACCAACTTAAACAGGTTTCACTTAATATTTTATCGTGCAAAAACAACTGTTGTAATGGTTAAAATGTGTTCTTTCAAATGCTTGGGGAAAAAACACAGTTATGTTCCATGTCCCTATGCAAGCAAAAAAAAAAAGACATATACAGCAATGACTCTGCACAACACTGGAGGGATTCATGATATATTGGTGGAAATTATGTGGGTGAGAGGGCCTTTACATTTCTGCATTGAATGATGCAAGGTGTCTGCTTTTGGGCCAGTGAGGGGAGAGGGGTATGGTATCAATTTCTATGTTATTCAGCTGTCCAAAAAATGTCCTGAGCTTCTTCCAGGTCCCTCTTTCCGCAACCCTCTCTCCACTGATAACTACAAACACCCCCCCCCCAACATTCAGTTTATTTTTATTATTATTATCTTTATTTATATCGCGCCAACATATTCCGTAGCGCTGTACAGGGGTTGAGTACATAGCAGAAAACAAATTAAACACCTTGTAAAGAATGGAGGGCCCTGTTTTTGAGCATAAAATCAAATGTACATAGAGCTTGTTTCCAAGGCCTGACACAAGATTGAAAACTCGCAAACTTACAATCTAAGGGTTTAGGTGTGATACAAGAGGGTGACAAATACAATTGAAAGCAATTGGTTCAGTAAAGTGGAGGGGTCTGTGTGTTGTACTGTAGATTGTGGGTGTGAGTGTTATTAAGCTGTGGAATGTTCAGTTGTACATGTTAAGGCTGAAGATGATAAGATTTTTTAAACAGGTGTGTTTTTAATAATTTCTTAAAGGTTTTGAGGCAGGAAGATAATCTAATGGAGCGGGGCAAGGAGTTCCAAATGGATGGGGAAGCACGAGAAAAGTCTTGAAGACGGGAGTGAGAGGAGGTGATGAGAGAGGAGGAAAGAAGAAGGTCGTTAGCAGAACGAAGGGGCCGGTTGGGAGAGTATTTTGAAACAAGAGCAGAGATATAAGGGGGTGCACTGTTGTTGAGGGCTTTATGTGTTAGGGTCATGATTTTAAATTTGATTCGGGAAGCTATGGGAAGCCAGTGGAGTGATTGACAGAGAGGGGCTGCAGACACTGATCGTTTGGTATTGAAGATGAGTCTAGCGGAGGAGTTCATTATGGATTGGAGGGGAGACAGACGAGAGATGGGGAGGCCAGCAAGGAGGGAATTGCAGTAGTCGAGTCGAGAGATGATGAGAGAGTGAATTAGAATTTTAGCTGTGTCTTCTGTAAGATAATGACGAATTTTGGAGATGTTTTTTAGGTGAAACTGACATGATTTTGTTATTGCTTGGATGTGAGGAATAAAAGAGAGGGCGGGATCCAGTAGAACCCCAAGACAACGGGCCTGGGAGGTAGGGGCGATGATGGTGTTGTCAACAGTGAGAGATATTTGAGGTGTGGAAGCTGTAGTAGAGGGTGGAAAGATTAGAAGTTCAGTTTTAGACATGTTGAGTTTGAGTTGACGGGTGGACATCCAGGAGGATATGCTAGAGAGGCAGTTGGAAACTTGAGCTAAAAGAGAGGGGGATAGATCGGGTGCAGAGAGGTAGATTTGAGTATCATCTGCATAGAGATGATACTGAAATCCAAAGGATTTTATAAGGGTGCCAAGGGAGGAGGTGTAGATGGAGAAGAGGAGGGGGCCTAGGACAGAACCTTGGGGAACGCCAACAGACAGAGGGAGAGGTGAAGAAGAGGTCCCAGAGAAGGAGACACTAAATGTACGATCTTTAAGATAGGATGTGAACCATGAAAGAGCTGTGTCCTGGATGCCAAAAGAGCGGAGCGTTTGGATTAGAAGAGGGTGGTCAACTGTATCGAAGGCAGCAGAGAGATCCAGGAGAATTAGAATAGAGTAGTGACCCTTTGATTTGGCGGTTAGCAAGTCATTAGTGACTTTTGTAAGGGCTGTTTCTGTAGAGTGTTGGGACCGGAAGCCAGATTGGAAGGGGTCAAGTAGGGAATTGGAGGAAATAAATTGAGTGAGGCGATTGTAAACAAGCCGCTCAAGGAGTTTAGACGCAAGGGGAAGTAGTGAGATAGGGCGATAGTTGGAGGCAGAAGCTGGGTCAGAAGAGGGCTTCTTGAGAATGGGTGTAACTGTGGCATGTTTTAAGGAGGATGGAAACTTGCCAGTGTTTAGGGAGAGGTTGAATAGATGTGTGAGAGCTGGGATAAGTGTGGTGGATAGGGGAGGGATTAGCTGTGATGGAATAGGATCATGAGGACATGTGGTAAGGTGAGAGGTTGATAGTAAAGTAGATACTTCATCCTCGGTTACAGGGTCAAAGGAGTCCATAGTGGAGGTGGGATTGGGGAAGGGTAAGGGCTGGGTGTTGTCGGTTTGGGGAGAGGGTGGTGGGGTAGGGCCAAGCTGGGAGGAGAGCTCATTTCGGATGGTATCGATTTTATTTTTAAAATGGCTGGCAAAGTCATCAGCAGTGAGAGAGGAAGGGGCAGGAGGTGGGGGTGGGCGGAGGAGGGTGTTGAATGTAGCAAATAAACGTTTAGGGTTGGAGGACAGGTTTGATATTAGTGATGAGAAGTAGTGTTGTTTGGCAAGATTGAGGGCAGAGAAGTAGGAGCGCAAGGTAAACTTGTAGTGGAGAAAGTCTGCTGAAGAGCGAGATTTCCTCCATAATCGTTCTGCAGTGCGTGAGCATCTCTGTAGATAGCGTGTTTGTGTGGTGTGCCATGGTTGTGGGTGAGAGCGAGGGCGTTTGCTTGTGATTATGGGGGCAAGAGAGTCAAGGGTGGAGGTTAGCGTAGTGTTGTATTGTGAAGTGGCGACGTCAGGGCAGGCAAGGGTGGTGAGGGGGCTGAGAAGGGGTGTTAGTACATTTGAAAATTGTTGTGGGTTGACTGCTTGCAGGTTTCTGCGTGTTCTGATGGCAGGATTTGAAGAAGGGCGGTGAGCAGTAGATGAGGTGAGGTTGCAAGTTAGCAGGTGGTGGTCAGATAGGGGAAGTGAGGAGATGTCAAGGTTGGAGACAGTGCAGAGATTAGTAAAAATAAGGTCAATAGAGTGTCCACCACTGTGAGTTGCGTAATCTGTCCATTGTGAGAGGCCAAGGGAAGAGGTGAGTGCAAGTAATTTTGCAGTTGTTGGGGAGGTGGGTGTGTCAGTGGCAATGTTGAAATCGCCAAGAATGAGTGAAGGTATATTGGAGGAGAGAAAGTGAGGGAGCCAGGCGGCAAAGTTGTCCAGAAATTGAGAGGGTGATCCAGGCGGGCAATAGATCACAGCTACTCGCAGAGGGATGGGAGAGAAGATGCGGATAGTGTGGACTTCAAAAGATGAGAATTGAAGGGAGGGAACAGGGGGTATGCAGCGAAAAGTGCAGCGAGAGGATAGCAGTATGCCCACATCTCCACCTTGTTTGTTCTCAGGTCGTGGAGTGTGGCTGAAGTGTAGACCACCATAAGAGAGTGCAGCAGGGGAGGCAGAGTCAGATGGAGTGAGCCAGGTTTCCGTGATAGCCAGTAAATTGAGGGAGTTGGAAATGAAGAGATCATGAATGAAGGTAAGTTTATTGCAAACAGACCTTGCATTCCAGAGGGCACAGGAGAAGGGCAAAGTAGATGGTTTGTGACAAGTGATGGGTATTAGATTATGGGTGTTTTGGGCATTTGCTGCCCTGGGGACTCTGCGTGGCTGACAGCAGGTGGGAATGAGTGATGGGCCTGAGTTAGGGGATAGATCCCCACAAGCCATCAGAAGAAGGAGAGAGAGTAAAAGGAGATGGGAATAGGACTTACATGAGCATTTCCGCTTTTCACCTTTAGGGGGGGGGATGAGATAGTGACTGGAGGAAGGAGAAGAGCTCATGGGAGCAGAGAAGAGGAGATGAAAGCAGGGAAGGTGAGATAGTTATATTATTGGAGACATGATGTGTAGAGACAGTATAAGAGAGTCTGAGAAAGAGGCAGGAGGTTGTAATAAGGAAGGTGGTGTGAGGAAACATAGTGGCACTGTGTAAGCAAGTATTCTTGTAGGGAGTGGTTAGAGGTGATAATCAGATGTCACTGATTAACCATGTGCAGGTAATTAGTATGCCTCAATATATTAAGTGTAAACAAGGGTGGGTGGGTAGAGGGGCAGGGTGGGAGGGTTCTGCTTTCAGGTGGACATCTATGTGTTATGTTGCTTTGCAGTATGCTTTTAAAAGTATCTATAAGGAAAAAGCAAGAGATATTTTAGGGGGAGGAGATTATGGAGCTATAAAATGGATCAGTGAACACAGAGCATTTCAGGTTTACAGATAAGCAAAGAATATCATCAATAGCAGAAACATCTAACAGTAAAAAGTCTATCATCTCAGCAATTATCATAACACAGATATTAATAATAAATAGTCTTTTGTAAACGTAGATATGGATCTGGTGAGCATCTGTTCTTCTGAAATTACCTTAGACTGCTTTCAGGTGGACATCTATGTGTTATGTTGCTTTGCAGTATGCTTTTAAAAGTATCTTAGACTGCTTTCAGGTGGACATCTATGTGTTATGTTGCTTTGCAGTATGCTTTTAAAAGTATCTATAAGGAAAAAGCAAGAGATATTTTAGGGGGAGGAGATTATGGAGCTATAAAATGGATCAGTGAACACAGAGCATTTCAGGTTTACAGATAAGCAAAGAATATCATCAATAGCAGAAAAATCTAACAGTAAAAAGTCTATCATCTCAGCAATTATCATAACACACATATTAATAATAAATAGTCTTTTGTAAACGTAGATATGGATCTGGTGAGCATCTGTTCTTCTGAAATTACCTTAGACTGCTTTCAGGTGGACATCTATGTGTTATGTTGCTTTGCAGTATGCTTTTAAAAGTATCTTAGACTGCTTTCAGGTGGACATCTATGTGTTATGTTGCTTTGCAGTATGCTTTTAAAAGTATCTTAGACTGCTTTCAGGTGGACATCTATGTGTTATGTTGCTTTGCAGTATGCTTTTAAAAGTATCTTAGACTGCTTTCAGGTGGACATCTATGTGTTATGTTGCTTTGCAGTATGCTTTTAAAAGTATCTTAAGTGATTTAACAAAACACAAAATGGATTTCTATACTCATAAACAGTTTTATGTCCGTGGTTTACTCAGTTACTAATATTGTTAGTTTGTAGGATACTTGACACGCAAGTGACTTTTTCTTGAAATGCAATGGTCCTTTAACACTCAATAGACAAGCTACTTTGTATTGACAATTATTTAAAATTATACCATAATTGGAATTTTTGTATGCATTTATGCTGTTGAGTAATCTCCCATTTTGGTTTCCAGTGATTTACATCTTGAGGTGGGAGAAGACTTTAAACACAGAGAGGAAGCTCTATCCACACATGAAACAGTAACTACCGCCAGTGCTCTTGTTAGCACTAATGCAAGACTTCAGTAAATAAAATGGAAGCCTGCAGTAAAGAATAATTGCATATAAAAAAGAAATCTGTAAGGACTGTTTTTTTTTTTTACTTTCGAAAAACATATATTCTAATTCTTGTACCAGCCAGAAAACATTTGACTAACCTGGCCCTTTAAGACATTTCAATTCCTCTTGTTTGAAGTGCCAAGAGATAGCAAGGGTCTATGTTTTTCTATCAAGCCCCTCATCTCACAATGTAAACAGAATCATCACAAGCAGATAAACTGGGAAACACAGATTTCTGCAAAGCAGACAGAATACCAAGTTCAGTGATGTGTGAATTGTTTTCTTTGCACATAATGGTTTTACTCAGCATGCCTTTCATAGTATGTGGCAATGCGGATTGCTGAGGAATGTTCATTTTAGTTACAGCCTACAAAATACAACATAAAATGCAGAGTATTCCTGAAGAACCTAATGCAGAAGCAGTCAGTATTATTGTTAGTGTTTATTTGTAACGCGCCAACATATTCTGTAGCGCTATAGTAGATGACCTAGCTCTAATGCTGGTTCTCCAACGTGTTTCTTTGCACATATATTATCTTCTACATATGAATTTGCCTCCCTCAGTGGGCATAAAACATTTTTAGGTATAGGTCCCTTAGATTGTAAGTTTGCGAGTTTTCAATCTTGTGTCCGTGCCTTGGAAACAAGCACTATGTACATTTTGATTATAAGCTCAAAAATAGGGCCCTCCATTCTTTATAAGGTGTTAAGTTTGTTTTTTGCCATGTGCTAAACCCCTGTACAGAGCTACGGAATATGTTGGCACGATATAAATAAAGATAATAATAATAGGTAAAATCTTTATTTTTGAAGACAATGATTGTACTTGAAGAATTCCATGTTTGTCTCTTCCACAATTCCTACTGGCCATCAAGCAAGATATACAAGAGATGTGGAGAATCTCAACTTAAGAAGTACGGCGCCTTCTTCAGAACTGACAAAGAGTACTTGTGCAAGATGGCAGCTGAAGAGTGAGAAGGTCTTCCAAAAGCAGAAGATTATTGTTAAAACCTCGCACTGGAGGATGAAAGAGAAGTTCTCCTAATTTGTGTTATTTATACTGGAGTGAAGGGAGGGATAAAGAAGGAGAAAGTGTTGCCTTATTAGTTTAATTTAATAAGCTTTTAGCACATGCACAGAACAATTCAGCTTGCAAGTATAATTACAACTTCACACCTCTGGTCATGGCAGCTTCCATGTGCTAGAAGTGTTTGCTAAAATGAAGAGTGCAAGTTATGGAGTAAAACTAGTTGTTGAATTCCCTCTTTACTGCAACTAGGGGGCTGCCAGGTTGGCATAACCTCCCTCCTTCCATTCCTGTGGCTTTCAGCTAGTGTTAATAATTGCAGGGGGTTAGGTGGTGCTGTGAAACTTCATATTGCACTTTCTAGTGGGCACAGAATGTGTGATTTCATATAATGAGAGAGAGCTTTGAAAAGTTTTGGGTATCTGATTTATACAACTGCACTTTCTTCCCTTTTATCAGTTCACTTTGAAAATGAATGAATGAATGAATGAATTAATCAGTTTAGACAAAGTTACTAACAGAGAGGGAGTTTTTAAGGTAAATTATGCTGAAAATGCCTAACTTAATCAACTATCTAACACTTCCACTTAAAATACCAACTTCCACTGGAAATACCAACTTTGGCAAAAACCAGCCACCTAGTTTTATTATAAAGACAATGTGTGATGTTATGTGTTTAAATTCTATATTACATTTTAGTTGTAGCCAGTTTATAAGGAGTTAACTGCATTTGGAATTTCATGATGTCATCTGGAACTGTCATGCTGTGAGTCAGTTATTAAAGTTTGCTCTGATGGTTGATACATAAAAAAGGTATATCTGTCATTTTAGAGAAAGATAGACATAAAATAATTTATTATTTTGCCAAGCCTGCTTTTTGCCTCCTGTGTTCCTGAGGCCCTGAACTGATGTCCTGGCCTTAACAAGTCATAAATGCTGAGATCGTAAGAACCCAGACCATCCAGGAGTGCCCCTATACTAGTAAGCAAAAAGGTTAAGGGGTGAACATGTCCCCCTCACTCCTGGGGTCATAACAACAACCAATTGCATTTATATTTATTTACGGTATGTACTTTTCATTTAACAATAACCGGGACCTTTGCTGTGTCCCTTTAAAGGATCACTGTAGTAATTTTATATCGCCTTTTAAATAACACAATTTGATAAAGGACAAAATGTGTTAGAAAGTTACAAAATAATCAGCCTTTACATTTCTCATTTTTATATGCAAGAATTATTTACTCCCGGTTTCCATTTTGTAACATTTATTGTATGCTTCTTGCAGCTTCTGTTTCAACAGGGTGTGATACAGGGTGTGATTGTGCAATACAAACTTCCTATGAATTCAAAGATGTAGAGCAATGGAAACTAAATGGCAGGTTCTACATCAGTATAATTGCATAAACATGTAAGAAATTAGAGGCTGTATTAGTTTATATACTAAAACCAAGTTGCTTATTTTTACGTGGTGTTCTTCAAACAGGGCCATATTAAATTTTTGACCACATTCATCATTTAAGCTTAAATTAATGCACATTCTTTCTTTTCATATATACAAAGAAGACACGGCTTATCTACAACTACCTAACCCACCGTCTACCCCAGCTTCTACTCCTCAAATATCTCTCACTGTTGACAATGTCATCATCACTCCCACCTCTCAGGCCTGTTGTCTTGAGTTTCTGTGGACCCTGCCATCTCTTTCATTCTTCACATACAATCAATAACCAAATCAAATTGTCTTCACCTAAAACAGCTCCAAAATATGTCACTGTTTCACACAACGTCTAATCCATTTTCTCATCATATTACACCTCGACTACTGCAACGTGCTCCGTGCTGGCTTCCCAATCACCCGTCTTTCTGGACTCCAATCCATAATGAACGACTTTGCTACACTCATCTACCACACTTAATGCTCAGAATATGTATCGCCTTTCTTTCAGTCACTCCACTGGCTTCCCATAGCTTCCAGAATAACATTTAAAATTCTGACTGACTGCAGTTCAAGCCAGCAAATGCAATAGCTACTATGAGACTCATAAGACACACAATACTCTCTTATTCAAAATGTATGACCTTCATATGGGCATGGAAATGGGGCTATAATCATGTTTATTAAAATATGCACTTCTTATCACATCGTTGTTGTGTTTGAAATTTGTATGACTCTTGGTGAGATGGTAAGAAAGAACATAAAACATGACTTGAAGATTAGGCACACGATTGCCAAACTCCATCCACATGTCTTTGCCCGATCCCAGCACAGTAGCCTAACCGCTACCTCCTGGACTCAAATTTGCGGCAGAGCGATTCTGGCTACATAGACTTATATGGGCTACCTAAAAGGCTCTAATTGAGCCATTGAATTCAGTCAACAACAAGTAGCAAGCTCCAATTGAAACTGTTTCAATTTACAAAGGTTAACTGGTGCCAAGTGTTATAACTGATCCACCTATTTGAATGTGTTGTATGAATGGTGTCTAGCATAGATCACCCACAAATTACTATGAAGCACATTCATAATTTTTATGAATGAAGCTCAAAGTACCGGTTAAAAAGTTTAGTGATCTCATAGACCCCAGATAAGTCCTCTAAACATACAATACATACAATAAAGGTCTGATGACCCAGTGGACTGTGGACTTCTATTCACCCTATGCCTATAGTCTATAAGACAACTCTGGGTCTGTGAATTTAATGAGATCCCCTATAGTGTCCAGGTGGCTTTTGTGCAAATTATGCCATCTAGGTACTGTGGCCAGTTGACCTCATGGCATCCCCGGCCCCTGGGAAAACCTGTAGCTACCTTCCCCGAAGTCCTACACTTGGGTCCCACACCAATCGGCACTCTCTGCTGCCCATGATGATTGGTCAAGGGCTGGCCCAACGGACCAATCAGATCAAAGGCTACCAGTGGCATTTCTGATTGGCTAATGGACACAATGGGGAAAATACGGAATCCTCAAAGTTGCTCAAACTATTACTGGGAATAAAGATTATGTTCTCTCCGGGAAGCACAGTGATTGTTTGTTTTTTGGAGTGAAAGCATATTTTATTATTTTGTATCCTGATCCTGTGCTGCTGTCCTGTGAGAAGGGTTTTAAGAACCAAATCAGATCTTCGCGTAGTATCGGTCTCCTTGGCCTTTTCAAGCCCACAGAAGAGTAGTTCTTGACAATCCTGCTGCCTTGATATCTGCCATCTAGCATCTGTCACCTTCCTAAGTCACACCCCAACATAGCTTCCAGATTGTAAGCTCTCTGGAGTAGGGACCTAACCTCTGTTGCACCAATTCTGTTGCACCAAGCTGTCTCCTGACTGATATGCATTATATTTTATCCATACATGTATTTCTACATTAGAATTGCTCTATATCTTTGTAATGTGCGAATTGTATCCACTGCACTTTATTCTGCTTGTAAATAGGGCTACAGAAAATGCTGGAAATGTATAAATAAAGAGCAATAATAAATTACGTAGGGTAGTGGCCCTTCCTTCCAGACAACAACATTTTAACTATACCCATTACACCTCTAGGATATTCATACAGTTTTCAACTCAATGCCACTTGAGAAATTAAAAATGATTTTATACAGATCTGAACTTTTTAAAATATTTTTCTTTTTAAAGGGACTGTAGTGGTGAAATATGCTAAGCCTAATAAGTACATTTAACATAATGAAAGCCCTGTAGCCCAATTTTACAACATTATGAATTACTCCTATTTTTTTAAATTTCTCTCTGCTAGGCTGTAGTGTGCTGCCAATGTGGCGCCTCTCCCTTTTCCCATAACCGTGTGATATAGGCAGACATCAAGCTTTGATTCTCCTGTGATTCTTCATATTGCATCTTCTGATTACCAGAAGCTTCTTATTAGTCCTTGTGTCGATCAGGTACTGTCTCCTTTACAAGAAGGTACACAACATTATCCAATAAACCAACATGAGACTGCTCTCTGTACTGTGTTTGCATTAGGAAATGCAACCTGGCGCATCACAACATGCTAATCACCCACCTTATAGAGGGCCTCATTCAAATGTGATTTGGCCAATTGAGTAGGGCTCCATATAAGCACATAGCAAATTTTGTTGACAGTTGTTTTTAGTTAGTGAACTTCTACCCAAAAGCAAGGTCTTCACTAACTAAAAACTTCTGTAAAACATATGCTATGTGCTCATATAGAGCCCTATTCAATTGGCCAAATCACAATTGAATGAGGCCCATAGTCTCTTCACATTTACATCACTGTTGTGCATACATTAATGAACTATACATATTCTTCTTCTTTACCCTCTTTGTAATTATTTATAATTTCCTGGATATTATGTAAAACTTTTTTTTGTAGAAAAAGAAACATATTATATGAAAGAGCATCTTCAAACCAGCTGGAAGTGCTTCAGCGTTAAGTGTACAAAATTGAATGTACCACTAAACATGAATTCTTTTTTTTTTGCATATGATTTAGAGCAACATAAGTACTGTGGTAAGATAATTGAATATTAGTATAAGGGAACATTTAAATAAAAAGCTGCTTGGCATTCACAGTTACAGATAGAAGTGTTTTAGACAGGTAATTGATGCCATAATATTGGTGCTGAACATAAACCTGCTAAAGTCAATCTCAGTTTCTGACATTAATGTAATTTAAATTATTTGCTATGAAATGGCTCACTGCATCACACTAAGCATTAGCAATTGTATGTGGGATGTAGAAGAACACTTTATATTCCTATGAAATGTTCCAATTAACATCTTTATACCTATATTGATTGCTATTTTTTTTAAGTAATAGTTTACACAAACTTTTCAGACATTACTATGACTATATAAAAATGCAGTGGATTGAAGTGACACATTATAGCTAATAACAAACCTAATTAGTTTCTATGAGGAGGTTAGTAGGATCTTGGATCAAGGCAACTCAGTGGATATAGTCTTTTTGGATTTTGCAAAGGCTTTTAAAACAGTGCCACATGGAAGACTAAGGGATACAAGAATTGCAGTAAATATATGCACATGGATTGAGAGTTGGCTAAAAGACAGGAAGCAAAGAACACCATCCCCACAGTGAAACATGGTGGTGGCAGCATCATGCTATGGGGATGTTCAGCAGCCGGAACTGGGAAACTTGTCAGAGTTGAGGGAAAGATGGATGGTGCTAAATACAGGGATATTCTTGAGCAAAACCTGTACGACTTTGTGTGTGATTTGAGGCTAGGACGGAGGTTCACCTTCCAGCAGGACAATGACCCCAAACACACTGCTAAAGCAACACTTGAGTGGTTTAAGGGGAAACATGTAAATGTGTTGGAATGGCCTAGACAAAGCCCAGACCTCAATCCAATAAAAAATCTGTGGTCAGACTAAAAGATTGCTGTTCACAAGCACAAACCATCCAACTTGAAGGAACTGGAGCAGTTTGCAAGGAGGAATGGGCAAAACTCCCTGTGGTGAGATGTGGCAAGCTCATAGAGACGTATCCAAAGCGACTTGGAGCTGTGATTGCCGCAAAAGGTGGCTCTACAAAGTATTGACTTTAGGGGGGTGAATAGTTATGCACATTGACTTTTTCTGTTATTTTGACCTATTTGTTGTTTGCTTTACAATAAAAAAAAAATCATCTTCAAAGTTGTTGGCATGTTCTGTAAATTAAATGATACAAATCGTCAAACAATCCATGTTAATTCCAGGTTGTGAGGCAACAAAACACGAAAAATGCCAAGGGGGGTGAATACTTTTGCAAGGCACTGTATATTCTTAATGGAGCAAATCTAGGGGTATCAGATATTGAAAGGGATTTGGGAGTGCTTGTGGACAACCACCTAGGCCAAGCAGCAGCTGCAAAGGCAAGTAAAATATTAGCATGTATTAAGAAGGGTATAGAAGCAAGGGAAGCAAACATATTTTTGCCACTATACAAATCCCTAGTATGTCCTTATTTGGAATATGGAGTACAATTTTGGGCACCACTGCATAAAAATGACATTTTAGAGCTGGAAACAGTACAGAGAAGGGTAACAAAGCTAATAAAGGGAATGGAGGGGCTAAGTTATGTAGAAACACTAACCAAATTAAACTTATTTTCTCTAGAAAAAAGGTGCCTACGAGGGGATATGATTACCTTATATAAATGTGCCAAGAGGTTTTCAACTGACAAGAGGACATTCTTTGAGATTAGAAGTAAAAATATTTCACCCTAAATAAAGAAAAGGGTTCTTCACAGTAAGTGTGGTTAAGCTGTCAAATTCTCTACCAAAGGAGGTGGTGACAGCAGATTCGATAGATAACTTTAAAAACGAATTGGATATATTTTTAAATAAAAAAGGCATATTTTTTCCCCTTTTAAGGCAATTGACAAGGTTTCATTGGTTAGTTTTTTTTCTTTGTGCCTTCCTCTGGATCAATTAACAATTAATCTACAGATTGCAGATCAGAGGAGATCTAAAAAGGTTGAACTTGATGGACTAAATGTCTTTTTTCAACCTCAATTACAATGTAACTATGCATTTTTCTACAGTACACTTACGTTGAAGTTTTTATCTGCTTAAAAGCCTTTCTGATGAATCAACTAAAGACAGTCTGATAACCCTTGCAAATGGAGAAATCATAGCAAATAATTACTAATCTTTTGTCTTCAGTGGAAAACTGTGTAAAAATAGTGGGCATGTTGTGTGGTCTGAGCAGGTAGTTCTAAGATAGTGCCAGACCGGCAGGATGGTGCCGCACAAACAGTTAGCTCTGCAATGGTGCCAAACAAGCAGGTAGCTTTAGGATGGTGCCAGACCATCAGGTAGCTCTGGGATGGTGCCTGACAAGCAGTTTGCTCTGAGATGTTACCCAACAAGCAGGTCGCTCTGAGATGGTGCTCGACAAGCAGGCCGCTCTGAGATGGTGCCCAACAAACAGGTGGCTCTGGAATGGTACTTGACAAGCAGGTAACTCTGGGATAGAGCCGAACAAGGACAGAGGCAAATGCAAAGTGAATCGGTCCATGGGAAAAGTGCATGCAGAAGACAAGAGGGTAAATCCAAACAAGCCAAGGTCAAATACCATATGAATCAGGAATATGCTGGGTTAACAATCAAGATCTCATTGACTGAGTACAGAGGCTCAGTCTAACTTCCTATTTCTTTGATCCAGGTGGAGATGGTCAGGTGTTAAAATCCCATTCTAACTCCAGGAAGCATAGATCTTAAAGGTGTAGACACAGTATATATCTGTCCCTGGAGGCAGAGCAGGAAATAATCATTTAAACAAAGCTCCCAATCCCAGGCTTGTCATTGCACTGCCATTCCTTGCTGTCACCCTCATCAATAGGTCATTTAGTCCCTCCTCACTTTCAGAGTAGTATCATCCACATATCTGACGTTGTTGATATTTGTTCCAGCAATATTAATTTCAGTTTTGTATTTGTCCATCTTGGCCTTGCACATGAAATATTCCCCATATATGTTGAAAAAATAAGGTGACAATATGTAACCTCGTTGTACTTCTTTTCTTATCTTAAAACATTCAGTTGTTCTATGTTTGGTTCTCAACGTGGTTTCTTAGTCCACATACAGATTCCTCAGGGGGTTGATGAAATGGTCTGGTACCCCTATCTAACATGCCACAGTTTGTTATGATTCACACAGCCAAAGGCTTTGGAATTGTCTATGACACAGAGGTATATGTTTTTCCTGGAACTCTCTTGGTTTCTTTGATACCGAGAGGATATTGGCAATTTGATCTCTTGTTCCTCTCCCTTTGTGAATCCCAGCTTGCACATCTGGTATTTCTAGGTCCATATATTGTTTGAGCCGAGCTTGCAGGATCTAAACCATTATCTTGCTGGCTTGTGAAATTAGTATAATTATTTAATTACTAGCGACTTGCCCGTCAAAAATGACGGCAATAAAAACTGAAGCCTGGCAATGCTGTTTGCCACACAATGTAAGCCTCTCCCCCTCTACTTTACTGGCCTTGTGATGAGCGCCTTTGGCGCTCATCACAGGCCTTGCAATGAGCCCCTTTGGAGCTCATTGCGAGTCTTTCCCTCTGTCTACTTCCTCCCTCGTGTCTTATTTCCCCCCTCCTCTCCCTCCCTTGTGTCTCCTTCCACCTCGTCTACCTCCTTTGTATCTCCTGCCCCCCTGTGTTTTTACCTCCCTCTCCCTCCCGTGTCTCTAAACCCCTCCCCTGTGTCTCTTTCCCCCTTCTTCCTCCTATGCATCCCCTGTGTCTCCCCCAACCCTCCCCTGTGTCTGTTCCCCCCTGGCCTGTGTCTCTTTCCCCCTCCCCCTGTGTCTGTTCCGGCCTTCCTCGTGTCTCCATTTCCCTCCCTTGTGTATCTTCCCCCTTGCACTCTCTCCCCTGTGTCTCTTCCCCCTCCTCTCACTTCCCTGTGTCTCTTCCCCCTCCTCTTTCTGTGCCTCTTCCTCCCTGTCTCTTCCCCCTCACCCTCTGTGTCTCTCCCCACTCTGTGTCTTCCACCCTCTCCCTCTGTGCCTCTTCCCCCGCCTCTCTCTGTGTGTCTCGCCACTGTGTCTCTTCACCCCTTCCTCTGTCCCCCCCCCTCTGTGCCTCTTTCCCCCTCTCTCTGTACCTCTTCCCCCCTTCCCTCTGTGTCTCTTCCTCCCTCACCCTCTGTATCTCTCCCCCCTGTGTCTCTTCCCCTCTCCCTCTGTGCCTCTTCCCCCCTCTCCCTCTGTGCCTGTTCCCCCCTGGCCTGTGTCTCTTTCCCCCTTCCCCCTGTGTCTGTTCCCCTCCCCCCCCCCATTTCCCTCCCATGTGTATCTTCCCCCTGTTCTCCCTCCCGTGTGTCTTTTCCCCCTCCTCTACCTCCCCTGTGTCTCTTTCCCACCTATCCCTCTGTGTCTCTCCCCCCTCCCTCTGTGTCTCTTCCCCACTCTCCCTCTGTGCCTCTTTCCCACTCTCCCTCTGTGCCGTGCCTCTCCCCCCCCCTCTTCCCCACTCTCCCTCTTCCCCACTCTCCCTCTGTGCCTCTCCCCCCCTCTTCCCCACTCTCGCTCCCCTCTTCCCCACTCTCCCTCTGTGCCTCTACTCCCCCTCTTCCCCACTCTTTCATCTGCTCTCGCGCCGCGCTCTGCGCATGCGCTACTCGCGCTGCGCTTTGCAATGCGCAGCAGTTTATAATTGTCTAACTGCGATTCGTCTGAAGCGTGACGACGAATCGCAGTTAGACAATTATAATATGTGATTGGAGCACTTCCTTTTCATGGGATTGGGATCTAGATTGACCTTTCCCTGTCCACTGGCCACAGAAGAGTTTTTCACAGCATCATCTTGTAGTATTTTGAACAGTACATCAGAGATTTCATCTTACATTACCCTCCAAGATGTCTTGCTCCAGTTCATTAAACAAATTATTGAGGTTCTCTATGCAGTCGAGATCCTTCCTGTTTAGATATTCTGTGTATTCATGATACCTCTGATATGATCTGCTTTTGTTAAGTCCATACTATTTTCGTCTTTTATCAGTCAAACTTTGGCATTTAAGGTTCCTTTGAGATACCTAATTTTCTTGAAAAGATCTCTTGACTTTCTCATTCTGTTATACTCTTCTATCTCTTTACTTTGCTCACTCTACCATCTTCTTGATACCCTCTGGAATTGCTGCATTCAGTTGGACAAATCTTTTTCTATCTCCACTATCTTTTGCTTTCTTTATTTCCTGGTATAGTTTCAAAGCCACATCAAACATACACTTTGCCTTTCTTTTGAGGCATTCTCTGTTGCTGTTTTCTAGACAATGTCACAAACTTCTGTCCAAAGTTCTTCAGGCATTCTATCTACGATGTCTAGTTGCTTACATATATGTCTTACCTTTATTGCATATTCACAGGGGATATTATTTATTTATTGGATCACTGTGATGTTAAATGCTTTGCCTTTAGATTGTAAGTTTACAAGTTTTCAATCCTGTAAGGTGATCTGGGAACACGCACAATTTATGTTTGATTTTAAGCTCAAAGACAGGACCCTCCATTCTTTCGCAATGTGTTAATTTTGTTTTTGCCTTGCATTTAAGCCCTGTATAGCACTACGGAATATGATGCAGCTTTACAAATAAAGGAAAATAATAAGAAATTGCCTGGAATTTGAACTAAATTAATTCTGTTATTTATTGGGTCAGTTGATAGATTATGAAAGCTGCTCCATCTAGAAATCTTATATCATCTTGGTGTCAATAAAGAAAGAAGTGGCACCGAAATCAATAAAGGCAGTTGACTGAACCTCTTTGTGCCCCCACTGTAGATGAACAGGCGAGTGAGGGCAAGTTTGGGCAAAGTAACTTGACCAAACTCAACTTAACATGGGACCCAGCTTCTGGGGTCTTGTTCCGGACAGGGCATTTTTTGATAAAATGTCCAGCCTGACTACAATACATGCAGAGATGATTGGTATCCTGAAATTTGCATTCATTGGGGGTTAAAGACAGCCTTGCTAACCCTGGCTGCATGGGTTCAGGATTAGGCAACTCCTGTGTGGAGGGAGTCCTGGGTCCCAGAGTGATATCTTGGGATGGAAAGGTAGACACTTTCTATAGTTTTCTCTCTCTCTCTCAATCTATTTGAACAATCAATATAGCCATATCATTCAACGTATTAGGCCTGGTCACCCTGGCTATGTCATGTTTTAATTGCTCAGATAACACTAAGCAGAACTGGTGTAGCGAAGGGGGTTCGTTTCACAGGGTGTCTCCAGCCTATTTCTATAATTCAATAAGATACTCCGCAGGTGTTCTGTTCCCTTGGTCAAAGTTCCTCAAGGCCAATTCTGCTGACACAAATCAGAACTATATGTCTCAAGCAAATTGTGTGCCCATCTCAGGTGTTCTCCTTTTAAAAGAGAGTTAACAGCAGCTCCCCCTATATAATCTGTGGAGTAGTTGCAGTAGCGTAGGAAGAAGGGGCAAGGGGGGCAGACCGCCCCAGGCGTCACCTTCTTTGGGGCGGCACCAGCTGCATCCATTAAAATGTGCTGGCTTGGGTGGTTTCCTGTGCTCCCGCATCCCCCCTGTGGCCCCCTGCGGCCCTCTGTGGTTTCCACAGGCCCCTACAGCTCCCACAAACCTCAATTGGGACACCTGTGGCCCCTGTGGCCCCCATGGACGTCCCACAGGTCTCCTGTGCCCCCCGTGGATCCCCTGTGGGTCCTTTGTGGACCCCCTGGTCCCCTGTGGCCCCTGCGTCCCTCTGTGGGCCCTGCATGTCCCCTGTGTCCCCCTGGATCCCTTGCAGGTCCACTGTGGCCCCTGCAGGTCTCATGTGGCCTTTGTGGCTCCATGTGGCCCTCATGTCCCCCACTGGCCCTGTGTCCCCCACTGACCCTGTGGCCCCCGGTGGCCTCCCTCTGCCCTTTGTGGCCCCCTATGTCCTTGCAGGCCCCTGTGGCCACCCATGGACCTCAGTGACCTCCCTGTGATCCCTGTGGCCCCCTGTGACCTCCCTCAGCCCTCTGTGGCCCTGCTCGGTCATTGTGAGCCACCTGTATATACATACAGTGTATACAGTATATATATATATATATATATATATATATATATATATATATATATATATATATATATATATACAGGAAGTGCAGAATTATTAGGCAAATGAGTATTTTGACCACATCATCCTCTTTATGCATGTTGTCTTACTCCAAGCTGTATAGGCTCGAAAGCCTACTACCAATTAAGCATATTAGGTGATGTGCATCTCTGTAATGAGAAGGGGTGTGGTCTAATGACATCAACACCCTATATCAGGTGTGCATAATTATTAGGCAACTTCCTTTCCTTTGGCAAAATGGGTCAAAAGAAGGACTTGACAGGCTCAGAAAAGTCAAAAATAGTGAGATATCTTGCAGAGGGATGCAGCACTCTTAAAATTGCAAAGCTTCTGAAGCGTGATCATCGAACAATCAAGCGTTTCATTCAAAATAGTCAACAGGGTCGCAAGAAGCGTGTGGAAAAACCAAGGCGCAAAATAACTGCCCAGGAACTGAGAAAAGTCAAGCGTGCAGCTGCCACAATGCCCCTTGCCACCAGTTTGGCCATATTTCAGAGCTGCAACATCACTGGAGTGCCCAAAAGCACAAGGTGTGCAATACTCAGAGACATGGCCAAGGTAAGAAAGGCTGAAAGACGACCACCACTGAACAAGACACACAAGCTGAAACGTCAAGACTGGGCCAAGAAATATCTCAAGACTGATTTTTCTAAGGTTTTATGGACTGATGAAATGAGAGTGAGTCTTGATGGGCCAGATGGATGGGCCCGTGGCTGGATTGGTAAAGAGCAGAGAGCTCCAGTCCAACTCAGACGCCAGCAAGGTGGAGGTGGAGTACTGGTTTGGGCTGGTATCATCAAAGATGAGCTTGTGGGGCCTTTTTGGGTTAAGGATGGAGTCAAGCTCAACTCCCAGTCCTACTGCCAGTTCCTGGAAGACACCTTCTTCAAGCAGTGGTACAAGAAGAAGTCTGCATCCTTCAAGAAAAACATGATTTTCATGCAGGACAATGCTCCATCACACGCGTCCAAGTACTCCACAGCGTGGCTGGCAAGAAAGGGTATAAAAGAAGAAAATCTAATGACATGGCCTTCTTGTTCACCTGATCTGAACCCCATTGAGAACCTGTGGTCCATCATCAAATGTGAGATTTACAAGGAGGGAAAACAGTACACCTCTCTGAACAGTGTCTGGGAGGCTGTGGTTGCTGCTGCACGCAATGTTGATGGTGAACAGATCAAAACACTGACAGAATCCATGGATGGCAGGCTTTTGAGTGTCCTTGCAAAGAAAGGTGGCTATATTGGTCACTGATTTGTTTTTGTTTTGTTTTTGAATGTCAGAAATGTATATTTGTGAATGTTGAGATGTTATATTGGTTTCACTGGTAAAAATAAATAATTGAATTGGGTATATATTTGTTTTTTGTTAAGTTGCCTAATAATTATGCACAGTAATAGTCACCTGCACACACAGATATCACCCTAAAATAGCTAAAACTAAAACCAAACTAAAAACTACTTCCAAAAATATTCAGCTTTGATATTAATGAGTTTTTTGGATTCATTGAGAACATGGTTGTTGTTCAATAATAAAATTAATCCTCAAAAATACAACTTGCCTAATAATTCTGCACTCCCTGTATATATATATATATATATATATATATATATATATATATATATATATATTTATTTGATATATTTTTTTTTCTTTTTTTTTTTTGTAAACATAATCTTAGCAGTTCTGGTTTTTATGACTCTTGGATATTTTATATGATAATATTTTACTAATGGAAACAGATTTTAGAACCACTGATTCACATTTTAGTGAGTGTTCCAGTGAGTAAAAAAATACTGTTCACCAACACTCCCCATCCAACCAGACAGAGCTTGAGTCTGTGTCTCTCTGTGTGTCTCTGTGTGTGTGTCTTTGAATGTGTGTTTTTAAGTGTCTATGTGAATGTGTCCCTGTGAGTGTGTCTCTGTGAGTGTGTGCATCTGTGTGTGTGTGTGCCTCTATGTGTGTGTGTCTCTGTTTGAGTGTGTGCCTTTGTGAGTGTGTTTGCCTCTTTGTGAGTGTGTATGTCTGTGTGTGTCTCTGTGTGTGAGTCTGTGTGTGTGTGTATCAATGTCTGTTTGTGTATGTGAGTCTGTGTGTGAGTCTGTGTGTGAGTCTGTGTGTGTGTATCTGTTTGCGTTTGTGCGAGTATGTGTGTGTGAGTCTCTGTGCGTGAGAGTCTCTTTCTGTGAGTCTGTGTGTTTGTGTCTGTCTGTTTGGGGGGTTTGTCAAGGGGGGAGTAAGAGAGAGAAAGGGGGAGAAAAGATGAAGGGCGAGCGAGAGAGAAGGGAGAGAGAGAGAAGAGAGTGTGAAGGGGAGAGAGCGAAGGCTGGGACTGAGATAGGGAGAGAGAAGGGCGAAAGAGGGCAGTGGGAGGGGGGGGGGGGGGCTGAAACTCAGGAGTAGCCCCGGGCGGCAAAAGCTATAGCTACACCATTGAGTAGTTGCATTCCATGAGGAGAAACAGGAGCTGACATGAATTATTGAATCCCCTGTATTGGGTTTGATCTGTTTTAAATCGCTCTAGAAATGGGACTTTTAATTCTAGGTTTAGGAGCTCAGTGGGCAGAATCTCAGCCACCCCAAAGGTGCAATCTGCAGGTGTGTCAGTCTGGTCTGTAGATCTTGTACAGCAAGTGTCAGCGTTTAATCTGCTGCAGTAACGGAGTTCATGTGAGGGGACACCTCATATGACCATCATAATAAGTTCAGTTGTTATGTTATGCCATGCAGAGGAGCAAGGGATAAGCCAAAGAATAGAAGGGAGGAGAACAGTCACAGCGGAGGGACTGAGTTCAATAGCAAATGTACCGAAGGGCCTGAGGCAGAATAGTCATACAATCCAGGCTGAAGACTGTAGAGCGCCTGAGCACTGAAGCGTAGTTCTGGCTGCCTTAAGTAGCTCCAGGAGGAAGCAGCAGGTGAGGCGAATGAGCACATAATCACTAGCCTAGCACTCAAGACTCCTAATGGTGTTATGGGGAACAGCATTTTTCCACAACATGAACAGGTTTGGGTGGCTGCAGATACACAGTTCCTAGTTCAGATCCAGCTGCAGCCCAAGTAGCATGACAGATATTTTCTATATTGCATTTCTTCCTTGATTGTGTTTCCTTAGCATATATGGTTCCATCAAACCTGGAACAAGATCCACCTGCTTAAATATGTATGTGTAAGTATATTTGCCTCTTGATTGGTCACTATTATCGGAAGTCACTATGACATATATAGTTCTCAGGAGCCGGGCTTGTCAAAATCCGTTGGTAACGCAACGGGGAAACTGCGGGCTTGCAAAGCTCAACCCTATGACCTCGTATGACTTAGGCAGGGAGTGCCGAAGGCGCTCACTTCGCTGGTAGAGATGAGCGCCATAAGCGCTCATCCCTATGACCCGGTACGACTTAGCCAAGGAGTGCCGAAGGCCGTAGGCGCTCATCAGTACAAGCCTGTATGACACCCATCATCCGTACGACCCGCAGGACTAAACATGAACACAAACCTCAATTAGACACTTGGGACTTACCAAAAATCGCATTCAAACATTCACCCCTATGAACCTGCACCACATATACATAATCCCTACGACCCGCCACACTACTACATTTTACAATTTCCACTACGAAACCCGTAGGTGTTTGAAAAAAATAGCATTAAAAAAATACGACCCGTAACACTTTGCCAAAATACGGACCCCGTACAAAGTACGGACTTTGCTACAAATATGGAACACGCAAAAATACACATTTACCGGACCAACCACCGCGTGACAAAAACACAAAAAAATACACAAATATCACTCACTTACAAACTTACACACAGCACAGGGGCACAATCAAGATGTCTATGACCGAGGTTGCAAATTAATTAGATGCATATTTAGCCTTTTTCAACAAACGAAAAAAAATGGCGGACAAAAAAAAACGAAACGAGGCCCAAGCGTGTAAAAATGAACAACGAACTTGCAACACTTACACAAACCCGCTAACACATTGCAAGGTACGTAACATATCCAACATTTATGGCATTTTGCAGACACCAAGCACATAACTTCCACAAAATGGCGGATAGAACGCAAACTGCGTATGCGCACTACATTTTAACGGTTTCTACTTGGGCTGACAGTCTATAAATACTGGAGACTTTCTAGAAATGTCTGCATTTCTCCTCAGGGGATGAACAGTGCGACTGGAAATTTCACTGTTGGCGTTACTTCTGAAGCAACTTGCCTATCCATTTAGAAGCTCAAAAACTGCAAATTACACAAAAAAGGTAAGCTATATTTTCATTAATAATAACTTAATATATTCATAATCCAACAAAAAAATATGTATAAAATTAAGAAAAATAACATTATTCATGTACAGAAAAAATAAAAATACATTATTTATCTATACTAACATGGAAAACATATATAAATTATTAAAATTCATAATGCTAAAAAAAATACATAGCAGAGAACATTTCAAACACAGATATTTTTTCTGTGTAAACCCCTAATGCCAACAGTGCTGAACACAAAATAGAATAGCACAGCAAATTTTAGTAAAAAACAAAACAAAAATAAGGATTTACCCTGTTTGTGCACCAATGTACAAAAGCACTGCAATATAACTAAACATCAAGAATAACACCATCATTCAAAAGGTGCCACACACAAAACAAGATACCACAACCAATGATGTTAACACATATGTTGGTAGTCAAAAAAAAATAAAAAAGATACTTTAACATCTCTATTTCTTTTTCTCATTTTCAACAGACACTGCCTGAAGACTGTTGCAGGAAGATTGGAAGCCCAAGAAATTCAACACAACAGGTAAAGTATAACAAGTAGAAAAAAAGAAAAATAATCTATCCTGTTTAGTGTGTGCCAATATCAAAACTTACTGTAATCTAACTAGCCCTCTAAGCCTATCCCCATAACCTAAACCCCTAATGCCAACAGTGCTGCACACAAAACAGGATACCACAGCAAATTTTAGTAAAAAAAAAAAAGGAAGGATTTATCCTGTTTGGTGTCCATCAATGGGTAAAACCACTGTAATATAACTAAACCTAAAAAATAACGCCATTATGCAAACAGTGACACACACCAAAAAAGATACAAGACTGTCGCAGGAAGATTGGCAGCATGGGACCCTCTGTCATTTATACCCCACAAATTCAACACAACAGGTAAAGTATAACAAGTACAAAAAATAAAAATAATCTATCCTGTTTAGCGTGTGGCAATATCAAAACTTACTGCAATCTAACTAACCCTCTAAGCCTATCCCCATAACCTAAACCTCTAATGCCACCAGTGCTGTACACGAAACAAGATAGCACATAAAATTTTGGTCGAATAAACAAAATCAAAGAATTTCTTCTGTTTGGTGTGCGCCCATGTCAAAATGGACTGTAGTGTAACTAATCCTCTAAGCATAAAACTACTGCAGCCTAACTAACCCTGTAAGTCCATCCACATAACCTCAACCCCTAATGCCAACAGTGGTGCACATGAAACAGGATAGAACAGCAATTTTTTAAGAAATAAACAAAATGGAAGGATTATTTCTGTTTGGTGTGTGCCAATGTGGAATACCACTGCAATATAATTAAATCTTAAAAATAACAGCATAATGCAAAGAGTGACACACACCAAACAAGATACCACAAACAATGCTGTTAACACATACAAAATGGAAGCATCAATCCTGTTTGCTGAGCGCCAATGTCAAAATGCACTGTAGTATAACTAATACTATAAGTCTAATCCCATAAACATAACACCATAACGACAACACTGCTGTCCAACAAACAGGATAACACAAGAAATGCTTAGTCATACAAAATGGAAGGATATATCCTGTTTGGTCTGCGCCAATGTGGAAACACAGTGCAATATAACTAACCTTCTAAGCCTAACACAATAACCCCAAGTACTCAATGGCATACTGGTGCACACAAATCACAATACCAGAAACTATTCTAAGAACATATACACCATAGAGAGACGTATCATCTTTTCTGTGCACCTTTTATCAATAGCAGTGCAACAAAATTAACACTAAACAGGATAGCAGAAGAAATAAGGAAAAGAAAGAAAATTGATTGAAAAAAATACAAATCTAATGTATTATTTATATTTACAGATTACTATGGCGGATAACAAAAATAAAGAGGAACAGAAAAGACGCCAAACTCGAGAACGTGTACAAAGATGGAAAGATTGACAGACCCTGGAGGAAAAGGAAATTCGACGTGAAAAAGAACGTGACAGGATCGCAAGCAAAAGACAAGAGGCTGAGAAAGTAACATCCAAGCCAAAAACGGCAACCAAAAAACAAAAACATCTAGAAAAAGATCAGAACAATCTGATAAGAATTATAATGTTGATTTAGATAGTCAGATTGATAGATATTCTCACAATTGTCCTTTATTTAAATCTTTAACAGTAGAGGTTCATAATTGTGGTATCATGAATATTGTCTGTCAGTTTTGCAGGGCTTATAATTTCAAACAGGAAAGACCCAGAGATGGCGAGTTTATTAGTTGCTGTCAAAAAGGCAAGGTAAGACTTCCACCAAAACAACAATTCCCAACATATTTACAAAGCATTATGACAGAGCCTTCTTTCCCCAACTACAACAATTTCAAATAAGATCCTACAAAAGTGCCATATCTTTTGCATCTATGGGTGCAACATTAGCTGCTAATATGCCAGGACATGGCCCTTACTGCTTCAAAGTACAAGGACAAATTTACCATCATACTTCTCATTTACATCCAGAAGAAGGGGAGCAAAGACAATTTGCTCAACTATATGTCCTAGATACAATGGAAGCTGTTGAACAACGTATGCAGCTTCCAGAAAATAAAAAATGCTTACCCATTGTTTTTATAGAGCTTGATAAAATTATGGCCCAAAACCCATACACTCAAGCTTATAAAAAATTGTCAGAAGTAGAAAAGGACCAACAACAAATTCATGCACAAATTCATCAATTACCAATCCCAAAAGTCAATATGGTGCTTAAAAGAGATCGCCATACTGATAAACGCAGTTATAACTTGCCAACATCAAATGAGGTTGCAATGGTCTTTCAAAATGACGAGGAAGAACCACCATTTCAGAGAGATATTAGAATATATCCCAGAAATGAGGAGCAACCTTTTATTGATATAAGTATCTTAAGTACTAATTTGGATCCAATGACATATCCCATATTTTTTCCACATGGGGAAGCAGGTTGGCAAACCAAATTAACCCTCTAGAGCTACCCAAATTCAAAAGTACGTGTGAGAAATAATATTTCCATGCTTGGAATTAAAGTGGCTAAAACTGACATTTGAGATGGATTCAATCCCATTTTATGTGGCGGAAAACTGACACAACAATGGATCATTGATTCATATTTGCAAATTGAGGCTAATAATTTAAACCTCATCAAATATCATCAAGATAAAATACATGTAGAACAGTATCCTGGACTGATGGATTATGTCGCTGAGGTGGCTACAACCAGAGAGCTGCCATCTGGCAAAGCCATCATTTTACCTTCTCCTTTCTAAGGATCTCCTCGCAATATGCAAGAAAGATACAATGATGCTATTGCTTTTGTAACTAAATATTACAAACCAGATTTATTTATTACATTTACATGTAATCCACAATGGCCAGAGATTGTACAGAATCTGCTAACTGGACAAACTGCTTCTGATAGACCAGATTTAGTAGCAAGAGTCTTTAAAATCAAATTTAATACGTGACATAACCATAACTCAGTTATTTGGAAAATGTCTGGCTTATGTTTATAGCATAGAATTTAAAAAAAGAAGGCCTTCCACAAGCACATATTCTTATAATCCTTCAAGAGAAAGATAAATTGGATACTGGTGACAAAGTAGATTCAGTTATTATTGCTGAACTACCAGATCCAGAAATACATGGTAGACTATATGAGATTGTAACTCATCGTATAATTCATGGACCATTGTGGAGATATTAATCCACAGTCACCATGTATGGAAAATAAGAAATGTACAAAAGAATTTCCAAAAGATTATAGAGACAAAACTTATGCCCATTGTGATGGCTATCCATTATATAGAAGAAGAGAAGGACAAACTGCCATTATTTATAGAAAAAAGGTAGATAACAGATATGTGGTACCATACAATCCACATTTACTCATGAAGTATAATGCACACATTAATGTGGAAGCTTGCACTTCTATAAAATCCATTAAATATGTCTACAAATATATTTACAAAGGCTATGACGCAGCTACTGAAGTGGTCAAAAGTGCTGAAAATCACGAATAAACTGAGTTAGTACATGATGAACTTGCATCTCATGTAGATGCTTGCTATGTTAGTGCTCCAGAAGCAATGTGGTGTCTTCTCAAATTTGAAATGCATGATCGCTCACATGCAGTATATCGATAAGCTGTACATTTGCCACAAAGACTTTTAGTGTATTTCCATGTTGAAAATTAAACAAATGCTTTGGCACAAAGTGAGCATTGGCAAACTACACTAACTGCGTGTTTTCAATTAAATTGTACTGACTTGGAGGCAAGGGAATTGTTATATATTGACATTCCATACCATTATGTTTTCGTTAATAGATTATGGCAAAAACGAAAAAGTTGTGGAAATAAAATAATACCAAGAATTTACACTGTAAGTCCAAGAGACCTTGAACGTTTCTGCTTACGATTACTACTTCTAAATTTTCCTGGTGCACAAAGTTTTGAACAGTTAAAATTTTTTAATGACATAGTTTATGAATCATTTAATTTAGCTGCGCGACACAGACACTTCCTAGCTGATGATACAGAATGGGAAGGATGTCTAGAAGAAGCAGCACTATGTCAAATGCCACAGCAGATGAGGGAACAATTTGCATTCATTTGTATCTTTTCAAATGCTCCAAATGCATTAGCTTTGTAGGACAAATTTAAAACAAATATGTCTGAAGACTTTTTGCAACGATACAATGAGCCTATTGCATAATTAAAATCCTTAATTGAAATTCAAGAGGTCTTTTTATCTCATGGATTAAGTTGTGCAAGTTTTAATCTGCCAGATTCAGTTCTCATAGACGACATAAACTTTGGAGACTATGACACTCAGCTTCAAAGAGAAAGAACAGAAGAAAGACTTGCAACTTTAAATACATTAGAATTGTAAGTATTTAATGCAATCAAAAATGCCCTAGATGATGACATGCTCAAAGAGCGTTATTTCTATCTAGATGGACCTGGCGGATCAGGAAAAACTTATCTCTATAATTTATTGATGAGTTTTGTTCGAGCACATGGTCAAATAGCACTGCCATTTGCAACCACTGTAATTGCCGCACTTTTGTTAGAAGGTGGAAGAACTGTGCATAGTGGATTTAAACTGTCTGTTCCCATTCTGGAAACATCAGTGTCGGATATTCAAATTACATCATTGCAAGCAAAAAAAAATAAAAAAAGAGTCAATTACAATGTGACACAGGCCGTCTGATAATTAGTGACAAGAAAAGGCAGATGAGCTAAATAGGCTCTTTTCTTCGGTATTCCCAAGGGAGGTACCAGTGGTTGGGACACGGCAACATAATGGGGCTACACTATCTTTGCCAAATAATTGGTTAACACAGGAAGAAATCCAAAAGAGGTTGGAAAAAATAAATGTTAATAAATCCCCGGGTCCTAATGGAATACATCCAAGGGTACTAAGGGAACTGGGCTCTGTAATAGCGAAACCATTATATTTAATTTTTCAAGATTCACTCAACACAGGGTCTCTACCTGGAGAAAAGGTGATGTGATACCTATATTTAAAAAGGGAGCAAGAGCAAATCTGGGGAATTATAGACCAGTGATTCTCACTTCCGTGGTGGGGAAGCTTTTAGAAGGGTTAATAAGAGATAATATACAAGAATATGTCTATTTGAACAGGATTATAAGTAGGAGTCAACATGGATTTATGAGGGATAGGTCATGTCAAACAAATCTAATTTGTTTCTATGAGGAGGTTAGTAGGAACCTGGATCAAGGCAACTCAGTGGATGTAGTCTTTTTGGATTTTGCAAAGGCTTTTGATACAGTGCCACATGGGAGACTATTGTGCAAACTAAGAGATACAGGAGTTGCAGTAAATATCTGCTCATGGATTGATAGCTGGCTAAAAGACAGGAAGCAAAGGGTTGTTGTAAATGGAACATACTCTGATTGGACTAATGTGGTAAGTGGGGTTCCTCAAGGTTCAGTATTAGGCCTCTCCTTTTTAACATATTTATTAATGACTTAGAGGTAGGATTGGAGTGTGGTGTCTCCATTTTCGCTCATGACACGAAGTTGTGCAAAGTAATTAAATCAGATAGTGATGTGCTTTCCCTCCAAAGGGATTTACATAACATTGAGGAATGGGCATCTAAATGGCAGATGAGATTTAATATGAATAAATGTAAAGTTATGCATCTGGGAAGGAAAATAGCCATGCAATTTATAATCTTAATGGAGCAAATCTAGGTGTATCAGATATTGAAAGGAATTTGGGAGTGCTTGTGGACAACCACCTAGATAACAGTGCTCAAAGCCAAGCAGCAGCTGCAAAGGCAAATAAAATATTAGCTTGTATTAAGAAGGGTATAGAAGCCAGGGGAGTAAATATAATTCTGCCAAGACTAACCAAATTAAACTTATTTTCTCTAGAAAAAAGGCATCTAAGAGGAGATATGATTACCTTATATAAATACATCCAGGGTCAGTATAAAGATTTGTCAAGGGAGCTTTTGTGCCAAGAGGTTTTCAACTGACAAGAGGACATCCCTTGACGTTAGAAGTAAAAAGATTCCACCTTAAAGAAAGAAAAGGGTTCTTCACAGTAAGGGTGGTTAATCTGTGGAATTCTCTACCAGAGGAGGTGGTGACAGCAGATTCGATAGATAACTTTAAAAGGGGACTGGATTTATTTCTAATTAAAAAGGGAATTCAGGGTTATCATGGATAATTAGGGAGGCAGTATTGATCCAGGGAGAAGTCCGGTCGCCAGTGTCTGGGATCAGGAGGGAATTGATTTTTTTTTTATACAACTAATTAATTAATAGTTAATGCGCATATTGCAGATCAGAGGAGATCTTAAAAGGTTGAACTTGATGGACTGAAAGTCTTTTTTCAGCCTTAAATACTATATAACTATGTAACTATGTAAATTAATTATAATAGATGAAGCTACAATGATGTCATGCCATGCCATACAATGTATTGACCGTTTGCTACGTGAAGTCATGGATAATGATTTCCCATTTGGTGGAAAGGTAATGTTGTTAAGTGGAGATTTTAGACAAACATTACCTGTCGTTGTACATGGAAATCAAACCCACATTGTCAAAACATGTATAAAGAGAAGTACACTATGAAAACTATTTACCCATTTTCAAATACAACAAAATATGAGATCAGAAGGAGAAAATTAGTTCAATGATTGGCTCATTACCATTGGAGAAGGAAAAACAGAACAAATACAACATTTACTCGATGATACCATGCACATTCCAGCTCATATGATTTGCAAACAGGATCTCATATCAGCTATATTCCAAAATACAATAAATAATGAGGACTATGCAGGGCTTGCCAACAAAGTAATATTAATCTGCAAAAATAAGGATGCATTACTCCTCAATAATGAAATATTAAAAAAAAAAAATGTTCCCCACAAAAACATTATTACAGTGCTGATTCTGTACTTGATGACAAAGAAAGTCAGTCAAACTTTTCAACTGAATTCATAAACTTATTAACTCCCTCTGGAATGCTACCACATATTTTGCAGCTAAAGAAAGGTGCAATTGTCATGTTACTGCAACCAAAAAAAGGCCTATGCATTGTGACCAGATTAATTGTTCAAGAATTAAAGGGTCATTTCATACATGCTGAAATTCTAACTAGTACCCGTAAAGGAGAGAGAGTTTTCATACCAAGAATAGATTTGGCACCAAGTGAAAGTAGCCTCCCTTTTGTACTTCAAAGGAGACAATTTATCATCATGGCATTTGCCATGACTATTAATAAATCACAAGGACAAACTTTCAAATCTGTGGGTATCTTTTTAGATTAAAAAATTATTTCACCTCAATGACAATTTCGAAAGAAAATAAAAAATAAAATAGAGCACAGTGGTTTGATTTTGAGGACAAACTTTTATGTCACTCGGGTTCTTTTTAGAGGACCACTATTTCAATAAGAAACTTTATATAATGGCAAAAAACATAGAGAACAGTGGTTATACCCCGCGGACAAACTTTTATGTCTGGCGGTCTCTTTTTAGAGGACCACTATTTCATATAGGAAACTCTAAGTGCCATTTTCACAAATTACAACAATAACAACAAAATGTCAACCATCAAAAATCAGATAAGATATTCAAATTTTATGGAAGTGGCCTTTTAGCATGATTAGCCCCAAAAAACACTTTGCTTGCATATTATAACAATTTAAGTTTAAATGTTACTTCATTAAGTTACTGTTTATAATGTTACTATTTTTGTAAAAAAGTGTGCTAAGTTGTTTCATTGCATATATTTAAAGGTTCATGTTAAGAGGAGGAGGAGCTTTTGTTGTACAATTTAAATGTATAATTCAATGGAGAATATTAATCCAGGGAGTTATCCGATCGCCAGTTAAGGGGGTCAGGAAGGAATTATTTTTTCCCCTTTTGATACAATTGGCTAACTTTCAATGGGGGTTTTTACTGTTTCAATACCTAATTAGTTTACCAGTGGGGGGTTTTACTGTTTCAATACCTATTTAGTTTACCAGTTGTTAATCTAGAAGTTGCATGTTACAAAACATTATGTCAAGTTTACAATACTCATTAATACAATGTTGACCTGTTCTTAAATAAAAATTTTACTACTCTTAAAAAAAGATGATTTACCAGTTGGTCACCTACAAGTTGCATGTTAAAAAAATAAACATGTTTCATATAATAATTGTACTTCTTTATAGATAAGAACAAGGTTAAAAGTGTCAACTACTCATATTACGTACAAAACAGAATTCAAAACATACACATTTAATTGCTGTTATTTTTTGACGGGCAAGTCACCAGTAGTATATAGTTTGTATAGATGCATGTCTTGTAAATAATTGTATTTAGTTTTCATTTTGATCACAATAGTTATTTATTGGGGGATTCAACAAATGTATAACTTCTAATAAGAAATATATTTTATTTACACAAAAATAAGAAGTACTCGTGTTTTCGCACATAATATACAGTAAGTACCCTATATACTCGAGTTTAAGCCGAGTTTTTCAGCCCTTTTTAAGGCTAAAAAGGGCCCCCTCGGCTTATACTCGAGTCATTCCCCGTGTCTCTCTAACCCCCCCAACCCCCTTGTCTCTCTCCCCCCCCCCTTGACGTCACGGCATTAGCATATACCGGGTGCCGGCACACGGAATATGCTAATGACGTGGCGCGCGTGTGACGTCACGGCATTAGCATAGACCCGGAAGGAGCGGAGGCCGGAGCAGGTAAGTGAGGAGAGGGGGGGGTGGGGGTATTTAGAGGGGTAGTATGAGGGGGGGTTAGAATGAGGAGGGGGGATTAGAATGAGGGGGGGTTGAGGATGAGGAGGGGTTGAGGTTGAGGAGGGAGGTTGAGGAGGGGGTTGAGGTTGAGGAGGGGGGTTGAGGATGAGGAGGGGGGCTGAGGATGATGAGGGGGGCTGAGGATGAGGAGGGGGGCTGAGGATGAGGAAGGGCCTGAAGATGAGGAAGGGCCTGAGGATGAGGAAGGGCTTGAGGATGAGGCGACAGGTTGAGGATGAGGAGGCAGGTTGAGGATGAGGAGGAGGAGGAGGGAGGATGAGGAGGAGGAGGGAGGATGAGGAGGGAGGATGAGGAGGGAGGATGAGGAGGAGGAGGGAGGATGAGGAGGAGGAGGGAGGATGAGTAGAGGGGTTGAGGATGGGGGGGTTGAGGGTGGGGTTGAAGATGAGGAGGGGGTTGAGGAGGGGGGTTGAGGTTGAGGATGGGGGGTTGAGGTTGAAGATGGGGGGTTGAGGTTGAGGATGGGGGGTTGAGGATGGGGGGGTTGAGGATGAGGAGGGGGGTTGAGGAGGGGGTTGAGGATGAGGAGGGGGGTTGAGAAGGGGGTTGAGGATGAGGAGGGGGGTTGAGGTTGAGGAGGAGGGGGTTGAGGATGAGGGGGTTGAGGAGGGAGGTTGAGGATGAGGAGGGATGATGAGGAGGGAGGTTGAGGATGAGGAGTGGGGTTGAGAATGAGGAGGGGGGAAGAGACACAGGAGAGAGAGGGGGACACAGAAGGCACAAAAGAGACACAGGGGGCAGCACATTTCCCACCCTCGGCTTATACTCGAGTCACTCATTTTACCCAGTATTTTGTGGTAAAATAGGTGCCTCGGCTTATACTCAGGTCGGCTTATACTCGAGTATATACGGTACATTTAAAGTACAGGAGTGTTTGTTCTTTATTAATCTTTTTTTTTTTGCCACACATTCATTTAAATGTTATAGTTTAACTGTTTTTAGAAGGCTAGCTTATAATACCAATTATACCTAAGACAATGTTGCATATAGAATAGTAAGAAATATGTAAGGGTAACTTATTTTTAGTTATGTATTTTAATGGTTTCAATAACCTTTGAACATTTAATTTTTTAAGCCATATTTTGAACCAAAAGTGCAGATTACTAAGTCTGTTGTATTGGATCTTATTTGGGAGGTAGATATTCCTTTATTAAAACCAAAAACAGACGTCATCTAATAATCCACGGTGACTTTCTGTATTTTTGTAAAGATGGAATTGTGTTTATTTTATGAGGTCCTAGTAACTCTTAAAGTTATATGGAAGTTTGCCTGTTTTAAAGCTGTTCCATTTTGCCCTGTAACAACATTTGTCCCCTGAAATGGTACATGATGATAATAGCAATAGGTAGAACATTAGGGGGCTTTATTTTAAAGGGACACTGAAGTCACCATATGTAGCTTGCACCATCAGATAGACGATGGAAAATCATGTGGAAAAGTTATTTAATTATTTTAAAATGTACATTAATTGATTTAGATGTTGTCATTTTTGCTTATTACTTGCATAACCACTGAATCCCTCCCACAAAACTAAGCACAGATAATACCGTTTCGATTGTATCTGTCACACTTTTAGGTTTATTAATTTCTATACATATTGTTTTTTATATCAGTGGTGAGCAAATGTTTTGTTTTTAGGACTGTAGGTCCTTGTTCGTTTTTTCTTTTTTAGATTAATATTTGTATTACCATTTGCAACAGGGTGAAACAAAGGGTTTGTGTGAGTCTCAGTCTTTACAAAGCTCCCTTACCCCAGGAGGTCTGAAAGAGTTATCTTCACTGAGCATTTGATTAGATGCACCTGATAAGACAGGATATAAGACTGCTCCTGTAATTTTGGTGTGGCTGTGTTTATGGCCTGCAGTTTGTGTGAGGCTGTTGTGGACTGCATTTGAAGTATGTGTGAGGCTACTAAAGGGCTGAGTGAAAAGTTAGTCTGGGATGAAGAAAGACACACAGACAACGTAGTGTGTGCAGAGTTTGTGTTAGAGAAACACAGAGAAGTGTTTTGTCTGAAGCTGGAAGACACACATACAGACGTGTATACCCCTAGTCTGAGTTGGGAATACAGATACACGGAAATATATTTGCTTGCTGGTGTCTGAAGCTGGAAAAAGACATACACAGAGACATAGCAGCTTGAAGCTGATGTTCATTTTGAAACAGAGTGAAAACCTGGACTTCTAAAAGATATCGGCCAGTGCTTATGAACAAACTATTGGATTGTTTGTTTTGTTTTTGCTTTACTGAGGTCTACCTGAAAAGAAGTTGGATAGTGAGGGAACTATGTATCAGTAACGGTTAGTGCTTTGGTGGAAGCTAGACCTGTTATTTTCTATGATTTGTTTTAAATTAATATTATTGTAACACTGGCTAATATTATAATAAAATTGAGAAAAGTATTAAAGCCTCCTGTAATTGTGTTGCATCATCAAAGTGCCCGAAACACAGCCACAAACCCAGTAGACTGGCAACTTGTCACACTTTAAATAATTTATAATATTAATTACTTAAAAAATCATCACAACTTCTTTATTTCTCGCATATATTTTTTTCTGTTTTATCATACAAAAATTTAAATTACATTTTCTAATTAAAAAAAATGTGTATAAAACACAATGCTCCAGTCCATTGGGTTCAATATTGAGTTTCTCATTAAGCAAACATATGCAGCACCACCTAGAACTACATCTTGTTCAAAATACTTTTAAAAGGAATTAAAATATTTTTTTGCAGAACTACAGTCTAAAACCACATAGCATAGACAAGACAAAATATTCAGTTGAATTAAAAAAAAAAAAAAAATATATATATATATATATATATATATATATATGTATATATATATATATATATATATATATATATTTACATATATTATAGTATAATATAAAATATTTATAAAAAAAAGAAACTGGCATTAACAGGTGCTGAATCCAGAGCTGCAGCTTCATAGTTAGCTACAGGTACTTACTACCAGGACCAAATTTACATCTGAGATACCCCTAGGCAAAGACTTTGGGTGCCTCCCCACCTGTCATATAGACATACCTATTTTAAAAAGTCTGTTTGGCAGACCAAAAAATGTACTTGGACAGAGGCACAGACCTTATAATTATTTTGTGCATAATGAGAAAGATTTAGATAAACAGGTATACCCCGCTTAACGCTACCCCTTTTCTCTCTGATTTGCTATAGAGTTTCTTTTGCTATAATTCCCGGCTTTGTCATTGGTAATGGTTAATTGTTAATTGTCTAAAAAAAACAGCATTAATTGTATTTTCTGTTTTGTTTTACAGATGTCTCAGTGCAAAGAAGATCAGCCTAAACTAAAGTGTCAAAGCATACCACTGATTGTGAAAATGCCGGTGCTGGACTGCTTGGAGAAAAGGGAGTGACAAGTTTATATTGTAGTGGATCTGAAATTGCCAACCTCCACCATCCACACCATCCTCAAGAAGCCACCAGCACTACATCTTCTGCAAAGGAGATTACCCGCTCCAGATGCTACGCCCTGGAGGAGATGGAGAAGAGGCTGTCCATCTGTTTAGATGATGAACTGGAGCGTACCATGTCTCCCCGCCAGGCCATCATAATGGAGAAGGTGAGAAGCATTTACAGCCAGTAGAGGTTGGTTTTACCGCTTCAGAAAGAGGAGCATAGCCTCTACAACATAAAGATAACCAGAAAAGTGGCAATCTCTGACACAGAAGCTGCTGGTGGCTTTCCAGCCACTTTGAACAACATTGTGGAAAGAGGCAACTATCCACCAAAACTGGTGTTTAACGTGGATCTCTTCTAGGGGGCAGAAGACAGCACCAGGCTTTAAAGAGGCCAAATAATGGCTAACCCTTCTACTTTGTGGGAACGTCAATGGTGACTTCACAATTAAGTCATTGCTGTGCTACCCCTAAAAGACACCAAGAGCCCTGAAAGGTATTGCTAAATCCAGTTTGCCAGCAATTCAGCAATTTAACAGGAAGGCCTGGATTACCATGGACATTTTCAAGGACATTTTTAGCAACCATTTCTGCCCTTCTGTGCAGCACTATTGTAGGCACTTAAGGGAAAAAAGCTCCTGATAATGGACAATGCACCAAGCCACCCTACCATGGGATCATTGGGACCTTCAAGGTCTACTATCTTCACCACACATTGCTCCAGCTGATTCACCAGTTGGATAGCCAGGACAAACAATCAATGATGGAGTTCTGGAAGAAGTACACCATCATGCAGGCTGTCACAAACATTGATTTGTCCTAGAAGGAAATGATACAGCAATGTCTAAGCTGTGGGGAAGAAGATCTGGCCAAAGCTGTGTGGAGATTAAACATTAAAAGTAACGTCGCTATTACATACTGCATTTAAAAAACCTTAACCAAAAATAAAAAAAACCTAGTGAGAACTTTACAATAGCGAGTGCATGTTATACCCTGCTACAAGGGAAAAAACTGAATAAGAATTTAAGACTACACATTACAAAACCCTAAACAGTTTACACAAGGTTATTCCATGTCATCTGCAAGAATAAGTAGCTCAAACAACCTCTAGAAAAACACCTGCTCACACCATTAAACACTGGCACACCACAACCAGTACTAAAGAACTCATGTACAAAACACCTACCTACCTGTTCTTGAAACGCCTTTACTTTTCTCCTCCACTTTGTTAACATGCAGAGTGTATTCCCTGGGCTGAATTCAATTGGGACTGTACAATTTCAAATGGGATTAATACAATGGATCTTTGTCATCCCCAGGGGGGCCACTAGACTTTTATGTAACAATTATATATGTAGGTTTTAAGTATTTGTTCAGTTTATATTAGCTTGTGAGTGAATTCTTATTATAGTTACATAATTACATAGTAATTGAGGTTAAAAAATACTTTTAGCCCATCAAGTTCAAACTTTTAAGATCTCCTCTGATCTGCAATATGCGGATTAGTTGTTAATTGATACAGAGGAAGGCAAACAGAAAAAAAACCAAGTGAAACCTTGCCAATTGTCTCAAAAGGGAAAAAAAAAAATTCCTTCCTGACCCCAGATACTGGTGGTTGGATTTCTCCCTGGATCAATTCTCTAATTATCCAGGATATCTCTGAATAGCCTTTTTATTTAAAAATATATCCAATCCCCTATTAAAGTTATCTATTGAATCCGCTGTCACCACCTCCCTTGGCAGAGAATTCCACAGATTAACTACCCCTACTGTGAAGAACCCTTTGCTATCTTTAAGGTGGAATCTTTTTACTTCTAACCTCAAAGGATATCCTTGTGTCAGTTGAAAACCTCTTGGCATAAAATGCTCCCTTGACAAATCTTTGTACTGACCCTGGATGTATTATATAAGGTAATCATATTCCCTCTTAGACGCCTTTCTTCTAGAGAAAATACGTTTAATTTGGTTAGTCTTTCTCCATAACTTAGCCCCTCCACTGCCCTTATTAGTTTGGTTGTCTTTCTCTGTACTTTTTCCAGTTCTAAAATGTCTTTTTATGAAGTGGTGCCCAAAACTGTACTCCACATTCCAAATGAAGGAGTACTAGGCATTTGTATAGAGGCAGAATTATATTTGCTTACCTTGCTTCTATACCCTACATGCTAATAGTTTATTTGCCTTTGCAGCTGCTGCTTGGCATTGAGAACTGTTACGTAGGTGGTTGTCCACAAGCACTCCCAAATCCCTTTCAATATCTTATACCCCTAGATTTGTTTCATTAATTTTATAAATTGCCAGGTTATTTTTCCTTCCCAGATGCATAACCTTACATTTATTCATATTAAATCTCATCTGCCATTTAATTTCTCATTTCTCTAATTTACGCAAAGTTTAGGGTTAGTCTTACTCTCCTTTGCAACAAATTTTTCATTTTCTATTTTAGACAGTATTTTAGACTAATAGCCCTTTTGCAAGCCTTGTTGATTTCCTTGTACTAATGTAAAGCAGTCTCTGTCCCCTCTTGTTTGTATAATTTAAATGCCTGTTTTTTACTCTGTATCTTGATCTTTAAATCATTGTTAAGCCATGTTGGATGTAATTTACTCCTTTTACCTTTATTCCCACATGGTATATGCCGATGTGTATGTATATTTAGTACGGATTTAAATGTTGTCCATTTAGGTTCAGTATTTTTACCTGTCAGTTCTCTGTCCCAGTCTATACTTTGTATTGCTGTCCTTAGACCGTTAAAATCTGCCCTTTTAAAATTCTCAGTTTTTGTTGGCCCCTTACAATTTTGTTTTTTTAATTCAATCTCAAATGAGACTGTGTTGTGATCAGTGTTTCCCAAAGGTTGCCCTATTTCAACATTTGAAACTATATCAATATTAATTGTGATAACTAAATCCGAGATAGCCTCATTTTTAGTAGGTTCTTGTATAACCTGGGCCATATAATGATCTCTAAATGTACTCAAGAACCGGCTCCCCATAGCTGAACTGCTGGACTCATTCATCCAGTTTATTTCAGGGTAATTCAAATATACCATTATTAGAACTTGACCATGCTTAGCTGCATTTCCAATATGTAACAATAATTGCATTTCCTAACTTTCAATTATATTTGGGGGTTTATAGCCTACTCCAACTAATATTCTTTTAGAATTTGCTGCTCTGCTATTTAACTCTACCCACAAACATTCAACATTACCGCTAGTTCCACCATAAATATCTTCTCTGACTATAGGCTTAAATTCAGGCTTAACATACAGACAAATCCCTCCAGATATACAGTTCAGTCATGAGAATCATCCCACCATGTTTTAGTAATGCCTATTAAATCCCATTTCTCATTTACTGCTAATAATTCTAGCTCTTCCATTTTTCCGGGCAAGCGTCTGGCATTAGCAAGCATACTCCTTATGTTATGAGTCTGTACTTCTGGAGTGGATGCCACTATACTTGAGTTACTTAGCAGTACCTCCCTATTGACTTTACTAACCCTCCCCCCATCTCCTCCAATCTCCTCCCACATGACACTTACTACCCCATTACTTCTATCTAGTCCCCACCCACCTATTATTTTAAAAACTCCCCCAGCCATTCTACCTTCCTTTCCCCTAGCACAGCAGCTCCCTCATCAATAAGGTGCAATCCATCCCTGCTATAGAGATTGTACCCAAGTGAGAAGTCAGCCCAGTGCACTAAAAACCCAAACCCCTCCTTAGTACACCACTTTTTTAGCCACACATTAACCTCCCTAAGCTCCATCTGTCTCCCTGGGCTAGCACGTGGCACTGGTAGTATCTCAGAAAATACTACTTTGGAGGTCCTTCCCTTGAGCTTATTCCCTAATTCTCTAAAATCATTATTTAGGACACTCCATCTTCCACTAACTTTGTCATTGGTACCAATATGTACCAAGACCGCTGGTTCATTTCTAGCCCCTCCCAATAATCTATCTACTTGATCCACAACATGCTGAACACGAGCCCCCGGGAGACAGCAAACTGTTCGATTGTTGGGATCTGGGTGACGAATCACCCTTCCTACCTTTCTACTAATAGAGTCCCCTACCACCAAAATCTGTCTGTTTCTCTGCCTATTCTGCCCTCCCTCTCCTCCAGTAGAACTGTTCTCCCGGCTGTTAGAGGGAACAGCTCTATCATTGCCATTCCTGAATGGACATCCCTAACAGTATCACTCAATCTGGCAAATCTGTTGGTGCTTGCCAACTCAGTATTGGCCTACCTCCTGCTCCTGTTCCCCCTGCTTCCCCTTCTAACTGTAAACCAGCTACCTCCCTGGACATCTCAATAGCCCCAGCTCCATCCTCCATGCTAGGCCCACCTAAAGTGTGCTTAGTGAGCACTATCTCCCTTTCTAGTGTACAATATCACTAAGTGCTGCAATTTCCCTCTCCAGTTCCCCAATTTGAGCTTCCAGAGAGGCAACATGCTCACACCTCTCACAGAGGTATGGACCCTGGATCATTTGTTCCAGCAGTTCATACATATACACTGAGTGAGGTTGCCACTAAACTGACACATAATTACAAATGACAAAAAATACTACAATCTGACCCTTTTCTTTGAACTTCCTCCTGCAAACAGTCACACACAAGGTCCAAACTTATATGCACGTTTAACCCAGGTAAAACACTCCACTCTCACCTGCACCAAATCACTGCACACAGGAAATAAACACACTTTACTTGTCTGAGCAAATCATGTTCCCAGATTATGTATATGCTAGGTCTTCTGGCTAGGTTAAACTGTCAGATGAGTTCCAGAAATCAACAGTAACTGTCATGTGAGGTGTATTTTAACTATGCTCTGTTTGACTATACATAAACATGGTGTATGTGTCATTCTAGATGGGAAGAATTTTATTTATTTTTACCAAGCTTGTATCATGTGTTCCTGCTGTCCCTGTCTAAAGGGACCGATATCTGTTCCTTTGTGAATCCTGATGACTGCTGTTCCTGGGCTGACTAAGCATTCTGTGCGCTGAGATGTCAAAAACCTCACCATATTGGGGCTATTCCTGTGAGCTGGAAGCAGGAGGGTTTCCGGTATACCTTGTCCTCTCACCTCTGGGTTGTGACAAACAGCGTTAATCTAATGTGCCTGAACTGCATTGCACATAAGAAATCCTAATAAGGAGCAACATTTTGATATGAATGGATGTGTGATTACTAAGATATCAACTACTGTCAAATGTATGAGAAAAAAACACAGTGATTAGTTTTCAAAGCTTTAGTGAAAAATCTGCAATATACAGTAAGCATGGTCAGGAAAGATACAATAAATAATTAATTAATTATTCAGTAAATATAGGTAAATATTGATAAATATATATCTCTCTTTATAATGAGTGACAAAGGTGCTCTGAGGAGCAAAAATAGACGAGACAAGAGGCTCGCCATGAGCGCCTAAGGTCCTCACAGTACAAAACGGTTTACATTGTGTGTAAAACAACATTCCCATGGCTTCAAATGTTATTGCCCCGTAATTTTTGACGGGCAAGTCGCTACTATAAAGTATAACCACTGTGCACAAAATAGTGTGTCATGTTAACATAGGTTACATAGGGATAGGGGAAGTCTCAACAAAAAATACACAACTGCAATTTAAACTTTAACTTTTTTTGTTTTATATGAACTTCAAGGAAACGGCAAACATAACACAAACACAAACTGAACGTTAGCAGAAATATAAACTCAAAATTTGTGATGTTGAAGCTTCTGGCTCATCCTGGTCTCTGTTTTTTGGGGAAATTAACTCTTCCAACTTTCTTTCATCCAGCAGATGTTGGTAAGAGATCGTACCCAAACCGCCTCGTCTTGCCCTTCTTCTCTCAAAGTCCAGATCATTTGCCACAAATTGATCAACAATTTAAGTTATGGTCTTCAAACTTTTAGGGTGGAAATCTGTTGCAAGTTCTTTGGGTTCCTCGTTGTCTGGGTCTGCCTGAATGCATTGTTCTGCCAGTTCTTGCAGGTCGTCGTTGGTAAGCCTCTCACCAGAAGCTTGCAGCAACTCCTCAATATCCTGAGCATCAGCATCTCCCAATCCTGCTGTATTGACAAGGTCAGCAATATTGTTAACAATGGGCTCTTCTGGTTCCAAATCCCTGGGTAGCTCTGTCCATATCTTCCTCCACGCTCCTTTCATACATTGATCTGTCACTTATTTTCATGAGAAATCAATGTTGCTTACGGCCTGCATAATGTTATATTTCTTTAAAAATTCCATCATGGATTCTTTATTTTTTCTGTCTGTGTTATCAATAAGTTGGCAGAATGTGTGGCGAATATAACGCTTTAAAAGTTGCAATGACTCCCTAATCCATTGACTGGATTAAAGAAGTAGTGCTGGGTGGCAGGAAAACTAATTAAACTGGAATGCAACAGTCAGACAAGTGAGTAGGATGGCTTGGAGTGTTATCGATCAATAATAGCTCTTTAGGTTCAATTCTTATGCCTACAGTAGGGTTGTATGTATGGACAAAAATGTTCGGTAAACCAATTTTCTAAAATGTCCATGGTGATCCAAGATTTCTGATTAATTGCCAAATGACAGGTAAATTTGATTTTGGAATTCCTTTCATGGCTCTTGGGATTTTGGAATGGTACACCAGCAATGGTTTTGTTCTGAAATAACCACTGGTGTTTCCGCACAGAAGATGGGTTAAATGGTCTTTTGCAGCTTTGAATGCATGTGTTTGCTTTATTCATGCATACAAAAGGTGCACTTTGGCATTTTCTTTCAGAAAAGTCCAGTTTCATCACCGTTGAAAACGAGTTCTGGAGCATAAATTCCCTCTTTCAATTATGTCTTTTAAAATCAATGGAAAGGCTACAGCAGCTTCAGTATCAGCACTCGACGCTTCTCTGAATGTTATACAGGTGGCTTCTTCTTTTGAATCTGTAGAACCAACCGCTGCTAGTTGCAAAGTTTTCTGTCGTATCCCGTGTTTGTTTTTGAATATGACTATGGATGCTTCTATCCTTTTCCATGAGGATTGCCTGACTTAGTGGCATGTTGCGTTCATCGATCCAAATGGAAAGACGTTTCTCCATTTCCTCCAAGTCATAGCTTCTAAATTGGGTTATCTTTTCCACAGTTGTGCTTGTGGTTGCTGAAGACTTTATTTTGTCCCTGTTCTTCCAAGTTGTTCTGATAATTGACGTTGGCAAATTTAAAGCTGCACTGATGTCCACTGGACATTTTCCTTTTTGTAAACACTCCAGCGCCTGCATCTTAACATTTATCAAAATGCTTTGTTGTTTAAATTTCGGTGGATCTTCTTTACACTCACTCATTTTCTTTAATACACTACAAAAAATACAATTACTGCATGAAAAACACAGAAACATGGAAAATGTCTGTACCTTTCTCTGATTGGTTGAACCTGTCAATTTGGCTCTTTCTTTGGCATTCAGGTTAGGACCTTTCCTCCTCTATGCAGCTGAGATACCCTGAAGCTCACTTTCAACTGCGTTATGATGATGTGGAGCGCTAAACTGGGTTTGTCAGGCAAGAACATTGTTATAGTGAATAGGAGCATTAAACGGGAAATTAAGGGGCCAAAGCAGCGTTATAGTAGAACACTTCACTGCACCTCCACACCGATCTCTAACTGGCACTCCGTCACAATATATATATATATATATATAGTAAATAAATAGTACATCTGTGTTCACATTTGAATGTCTAAAACAAGTAAAAAAAAACTGCTTCTAGCTCAGAATTCCGAGAAAACAGTTATTAGATATAGATAGATAGATAGATGATTAATCAGAGTATTGCAGTATATGATATATACTATGTACTTCAATACATTTTTTATTGGCCAAACATATTCATAATTATTATGAGAGCTTTCGAGATGTATCTCCCTTTATCAAGTCAAAAGCAATACTGATAAAAAGTCAACAAAAGAAGAAATAAAAATCATATATATATATATATAGATTTGCTTTGCATATTTGAAACAATCTTTAAACTCAACACTTTTAGAACTAATAAAAACATACACATATCTGTCAAGTCAGTCAAAATAAAAACACAAAAAGGACACACAACAACATTATATTTAGACTAGCGTCTTGCCCGTCAAAAATGACTGTTTACCACACAATGTAAGGCTTTTGCCCCTCTGTGGACCTTTGGTGCTCATTGCACTTTGCAACGATCAGCTTGGCACTCATTGCGAAGACAGATATATCAGTACAGTGTAAAAAACAAAATGTGAGTACAGTGAATTAATAAAGTAATAAGAATTAATAAATTAATATACTTTACCTATTTATATTTAATATGCAGCAATCAATATTCTGAAGACCTAACAATATATTTGGATTTTCCTGCATCTGAAAATGTACAGTTGGACTGTTGATCATCTGAGATCATCTGAGGAGAAGGTGTCAGCAATGTGGCAAGTGTGCAGTGTAAATAGGCTGCGTGCGCGAGGCCAAACCATTTGTTTAGGCGGGTAAAGCGGCACTTCCAGACGTCCTGGCTGTCCCCCCGTGCTGTGTGTGATATTTGTTTTATGTTGTATTTTCTTGTAGTTGAGCTTTTCGATGTGCGCGGTTCGGCCCTTAACTACTTATGTTTTTGATCTTGTATAATTGTTTTCGAAGATCCACGGGTTGTAATTCTTGTTTTTAAATGTCGTACGTCCTTGTTGGTGTTTTGCGTGCTTCATGGTCGTGTAGCCCCTTTATCATTTTTTTCGGCCACCATTTTTTTTCTTGCTTAGCTGATTTTCAAGTAACTCCGAAACTCCCTAAATTCGACTTTAATTTGCGTGCATCCTCATTCCCAGATGCTCTGGCTGTCCCCCTGTGCTGTATGTGATTTTTTTAATGTTTTGTTTTTATTTTTCTGTGTTTTTGTATGAACTTGTTTCAGCCGTTAACTTCGTATTTTTGCAACCTCGTCGTATTTTTTTTCTAAGTCCAGATTTCCTCATCCAGCTTTGTTTTTTTTTTCTAAGTCCTGCGGCTCTTCGCAAGGTCCGTATTTGGGGCCTTAATGCAACTTCGCATTGCAGCTGACGTGGGAGCAGCTGACGTGGGAGCCTCCACCTCTGCAAATGCTTCCCTCGCTTCGCAAAGTCCGCATTTGCGGCCAGAACTGCGTTGCTCGCTTTGCGAGGGACGCAGTTCTGCAAGCTTGCAGAGCGTGACAACAACTCACAGTTGGACAACTATTACATGTGATATATGTATGAATATAAACATCTGCATTTCTTTATTTATATGAATGTGTGTGGAAATCTATGGATGAGGAAATATAAAGGGGAAAGGAGGTGTAGTAATCACATATATAGTCCTTTGGTGAATTCTAATTGTCCACCCCTTGCCTACATTTTTCATCCAACCTCAGTATCTATGTATGCCAGTTTGCTTTTTTCTGTGTGCTTTATTCTATATATACAATCATTACATTTTATTCAGAGTCCTTAAGTTCACCTCCTGTTTTGCATATATTAATCAATTATACACAATGTTGTTCTCTCCTGAGATCTCCTTGTAGTTACTTTTAGAATCTCTGTGCAAAGCTTTCAGCGCAAATTGCTGTAATATAATGTTTCTTGAAAACATCTGGGATGCTTCAGTTGAAGTCTAGTACTAACACAAAATGCACCAGCTCCTTGAATATCAGAGGCGTAATGTCATGATGGTATATACTAACATTTCTTTTTTTATGAAAGACAATTGGAACTGTAAGTGCTGCGGTGTAAAGGTAATTTAATGCTAGCATAAGGGAATAAAATTAAATAAGACTCTTGGCATGCACTGTAATACTTGTAAGAAATCTCACAAGCTGCCTTTAGACAGGTGTGATTGGTGCATCATATTAGCACAGCTCATCATCCTGACACTGATAGCCCATGAGTCAGTCTCAGTTTCTGACATTTATGTAATTTAATTTCTTTTACTGCTATAGGGACCTACATCACTAGGCTTAGCAATGTATCAGACATGGCATTGGATTTAGGTACTTGATCCTCTTTTTTGATGGCCCCCAGTGTTCAGATGGACACTTGTAATCTCAGGTACAGAGATCAAGGACATTTATGTGTAAGATTTAGGTTGTCAAATCAATTACACTTAAGTGACAACTATAGATTAGGCAAAAATGCACATGTAAAGTATGTAATCAAATAACATTAGCAGCTAGTGAAGTCATAAACATAAAAGCAGGAAAAAAAGTCTTAAACATCATTAAATGATGAATAAAATATATTTTTGGAAAATTAGAGTTTAAAAATCATAGTTAATCAACTAAAAATTCCATAAAGCTAGTTATTAAATATAAAAATGAATAAAAAAAAAAGAAGGAAAATACAATTTTAATGTCTGTGCTGCTCTGTAGCCACTAGATTATATATTATACTAGCGACTTGCCTGTCAAAAAATGACGGCAATAAGATTGTAAGGCAGGTAATATTGTTTGGGTGAAAAATTAATTTTGTTGATGTTTTAAGATCCTTCGGCGCTCATTGCAAGCCTCGCGCTGAGCACCTTTGGCGCTCATCGTGTGGCTCTCAATGAGCGCTTTCAGTGCTCATTGCGAGGCTCTTGGTTGTTTGTGTGCTATGAGCAGCGTTGGTGTTTTTTTTGTTATGGCAATGAATAATTAATAAAATAAGAAATTAATATACTTTACCTATTGTGAAGTAATATATGCAGGAAGCATTGTGTTGAAGAGCTAGCAATCTGTTTTCATATTGCTGCAGTGCTGTGGAGCTGCTGTGTAAGCGTCATGAATGTGTGCAGTGTTAAAGTGTACGTGCGCGAGGCAAATCCGTTAGGGTAGCTGTGTACTTCCGGATTGTATAAGTTATTGTTCTAAAATGGCACCTAATGTGTGGTATGTGGCTGTGGCTGATTTAGCGTCCTTGTTTTCGGATGCCGTCCGACTTTTTGGGAAAATTCGTAGGTGTTTGGTGGTGTTTTGCGTGTTTAGGGTCCTTTAGCCTCGTTTTTGTTTTGTTCGGCGGCCATTTTTTCTCTCGCTTATGTGATTTTCGGGTGTCAAAACTCAGAAATTTTTAGTTAAATTGAGGTGTAACTTCACTTGCAGAGGTCCTGGGTGCCCACCCCCTTGCTGTGGGTAACCTTTTTATGTGTTTGTTGTGTGTATTTATTGTGTTTATGTTTTTGGGGTCGGGCGAGTTGCGTCCTTGTTTTCGGATCTCGTGCGTCTTTTTCGGGAAATCCATAGGTGTTTGGTGGTGTTTTGCTTCTTTAGAGTGCTGTAGCCTCGTTTTTTTCGCCGGCCATTTTTTCTCTCGCTTAGGGGATTTTTGAGTGTCTAAACTCTTTTATTTGGAGTGAGGTGTAACTTCAGTTTTCAAGGTCCTGGGTGCCCCCCTTGCTGTAGGTAAGCTTTTTATGTATTTGTTGTGTGTATTTATTGTGTTTTTCATGTTTTCACGTGCGCGGGTTTCGGATGTTTTTTGCGAGGTCGTAATGGGTTGTAACGTGTCTCGTATTTTGCTTTCGTAACTCCGTAAATTTTGCGAGGCCCGCAGTTGCTGGCAAGGAGCGCCTTTGGCGCTCCATGCCAGCAACTGCGGCCCTTGCTTCGCAAAGCGTTAGCAATAGCCTGCATGCTCACAACTATATATGTGGGTGAGCAAGTCTTGGAGATAACTTTGCAAGCTGCCTGCTTCTGAGTATGTAAGGGGAAGAGGGCAGGTGTTAAATACAGTAAGTTTGAATTATATAACAAATTCCCTTTTCTCCTCTTCCCCTACACCTTGCTCCACGGTAGGTAAATACATGTCTTTGGAGAACAAGTTATAAAACAGTGCTGAACTTGGACAAAATGGAAAATGCAATCTACAAAAACTAATATTTTCTATTAAAAAGTTTTTGTGTTTCTGACTTAAGGATACTAATATTAGCATCGTCACAACCCTGTGAGTAGCTGTTCCTAAGCTATAGTGGTCTGACAGACTCTTCTAGTGTATAAAGGCTGACATGTCAGTAAACTTTACTGTTCATGGCATGAGGGAGGCAGAATTTGTAGTTTTATCTTATGTTAAACGTTGATTTACCTCAATGTAAGTGCTCTTCATGGTGTGAAAAAGCACAAGATTATTTGTTAAAATTATCTGTTTTTTAATTACACTAATAGCAGATAAAAAATCTAAAGTTTTAAGCCTCTGCTTACATCCAAAGTGTATCCTGCCTACTGGCTGTTGCATAAGTATTAACAGATAGCAGCGCGTTGTGTGGTGGTTGTAGAAAAGACACTGCTTGAGAGCAGTTTTCCGAGGACTCAGGACTGCACTAACTAGTTAACCCATTACTGCCCTGTTTTGCTCAGTCCAGCATTTCGTGCCTGCATAGCTACATTTGTTGTGTTAATTTTTTTTCTTTTGATTGCTACATGGACAGCTCCAGAGTATAGCATTACTCTGCATTGCTCAAATTCCAGAGAGGCAAGAGAGCAGGTGTCAAATACTGTAACAAATCGCCTACTCTGCTCCACAAAAATCGGGTTGGTTCTCTTCAAACTGGAAATGTAAGCAGTCACACATCCCATGCAACATAACTGACTGTGGTAATGCTGCAGCATGTTGGCAGTCTATTCCTCATGTCTATTCCTCATGTAAATAGAGATTTTATTTTAAAAAATTCCGAAAGTATTTCAACATGCTTTTAGGAGATATTTTATAGTCCAAATTGTGCTGAATTAAGTGGTCCTTTAATTTTGCTTGTTATGGGTTTGTCTCTTCTATCTTTAAACCATTATAGAAGTAGCGATTTACAGGCTTATTAAACTGCAATTCGGCCAAGTGAATAAGGCTCTATATAAGCACGTAGCATATTTTTTTTACAGAATTTTTTAGTTAGTTAACTTTTATCCAAAAGCAAGGTCTTCATTAACTAAAAACTTCTGTAAAAAAATATGCTCTGTGCTTATATAGAGCCCTATTCAATTGGACAAATCGCAATTTAATAAGGCTGTATGTGTTTAGAATTTTACTTCTAATTATTTGAAAGATATAACTAAGCATAGGTCAGGTGGTTTGGATGAGCTATTAGTCTTCAATTTGATTAATTAGAACATAAACATTGAGGAGCACATTTCCTCTCCATGACCTTTTTGCGCTTCTGCATGTCTGTCTAATAAAACTGTAAACAAAATTTTCAAATTGCAAATTTTTCACTTTAAAAAAAAATGTTAAGTGAAATAATTTTCTATAGTACAAATGATAATAAAATAGCAGAAATGAATAGATCTTTGACACACTTACCCAACTTAATATAGTGTTTGGGAATACCAAGCATGAAATTGCAATATTCATCCAGTAAGAAAATAATTATACCATGCTAATATGTCTGATATGTTTTATGAGATATGTATCTTAGTCAAATATTAAAACATAGATAATAAGTATTAGGCTCACTTACAGTCCATTCTCCTATCTAACATTTTAGAATTATTAACAAAATTACGATAACCCAGTGTTTTTCCATGGTATTCTTAAATCTTTTACTGTATTTGTCCCTACCACTTCACCTGATGGCTGTTGCACTTATGTTGTTTTTCTGCTAATGCAAATTATCCTTCCACCTCACCGCATGTTTCCCCCTTTTTCCCCCCCATTATATATATGTGTGTGTTTGCACCTCACGGACCACAACATACCATGCTGATCCACTTGGTATTCATGGCAGAGGTACTGGAGTGAGTTGCCAGTGGGCCACAGCAACCAGCTCCTGGTATTCCTAGGGGGTTTGCCATCTAAGTACTGACCAGGCCCAACCCTGCATGGGTTTAGAGTGGTGTGACTTCTTAGTTCCCTAACTGGAATCAAACCCAGGCTGCAATGGTAAAAGCACCAAATCACAGTCACCAGGGAACCTCCACTATATATATATACTAGCGATTTGCCTGTTAAAAATGATGGCAATAAAAAGTGAACCCTGGCAATGCTGTTTGCCACACAATGGGAGCCTCTCCCCCCTATACTTTACTGGCCTTGCGATGAGTCTCTCCCCCTGTCTACTTCCTCCCTTGTGTCTCATTTCCCACTCCTCTCCTTCCCTTGTGTCTCCTTTCCCACCTGTGTTTTTCACCTCTGTCCCTCCTGTGTCTGTAACTACCTCCCATGTGTCTCTTTCCCTCCTGTGTCTCTTCCCCGCTTTCCCTCCCATGCGTCTCTTTCCCCCTGCCCTGTGTCTCTTTCCCCCCTCTCCTGTGTCTCTTCCCTCCCCTCCCCTGTGTCTCTTTCCCCCCTCTCTCTCCTCTGTGTCTCCTCCCCCTCCTCTGTGTCTTTTTCCCCCTTGGCCCCCCTGTGTCTTTTACCCCACCTCCCTCGTGTCTCTTCCCCCCATTTCCCTCCCCTGTGTCTTTGCCTCTCACCTGTGTCTCTTCACCCCTCCTCTCCCTCCCCTGTGTCTCTTCCCCCTTCTCTCACTCCCCTGTGTCTCTCCCCACGCCCCTCCTCCACTGTGTGTCTTTACCCTCCTCCCCTGTGCGTCTCTCCCCTCCTCCCCTGTGCGTCTCTCCCCTCCTCCCCTGTGTGTCTCTCCCCTCCTCCCCTGTGTGTGTCTCTTCCTTCCTCCCCTGTCTGTCTCTTCCTTCCTTCTCTCCCTCTTGACTGACGTTGTGCAGTGCGCATGCATGGATAACGCAGAGCAATGTGCATGCGCGCCCCTGCCCATTGCTAACTCCGCACAATGCGCGGCTAACGCCACGCAATGCGCATGAGCAGGGCTTTGCAATCAATCAGTTGTCAAACTGCGATTTGTCACAACGCGTGATGACGAATCGCAGTTTGACAATTATATTATGTGATAGACATGCCATTACCTTCTAACTATAGGGCAGTGGTTCACCTCAAGGCCCAGCAGACACAACACAAGTTAGGTTTCACAATGTGTAAATACAAATGAGACAGGTTCTATAGCCTGTTGAATATTAATTGTCTCACTTATATTGACACAGAGCTATACCTAAATCTTGGTCTGTCTGGTGGGCTTTGACAAAAGATTTCAGAACCATCAGTACAGAAAATGCACTAAATGTATATACCATATGAAACACTATTTTACATCTATATTAGATTAGTTGTTGAAAGGATATTAGCTCTAAAGTTAAGCAGTGTGGAGCAATTAAAAAAATATATAACTTTCATGAATGGGTTTTAGACAAGTAGATATATAAACACACAATTTTACCAATTAATGCTGATAAGTTTAGGAAAAATATCTGTAGCCATATATATTTAAAAAGTATTCTTCATTTGGTGACATTATAGGCCGTCTTGTGTGATGTCAACAGTAATTTCATAGATGATGTCATTTTTCATATTACATGTAATATGAGTGATATCATAGCAGATGTCATTATTTATATCATATGGGATGTCATGAATGAGGTCACTTAATGCCATAGATGATGTCATGAATAATGTAACCATTGAAGGGGGAAAGAGAGATGGTATGGTTGCGTGTTCCCTTAACTTCCCAATTTGCTAGCCAGTTTTCTAGCCTTAAGTTGCCCTATCCTGCTCCGCAACTTAGCTACACTTCAATGCAATTATTTACCAGTAGCCAGTACATTTCCAGTGTTTTTCTTTTTATTTGAAATTTTACAATTAGTATTTTTGAATGTATTACAATATTATTTATAGTCAACAATACGTTGATTTCCTAAACAACTGAGAAATCAACATACATGCTTGTGCATACGAGCCAAAGCCTTTGAAGTTCCTAAAGGGTAGATAAAAAACAGAGATGCCTCCATACATATGACAACACTATATTTGCTCTTTTAACAAAATCTAAATTTATTTATGCATAGTAAGTATGTCTAGCTACTAAGAATAGCAAAATTAAATGTAAAATTAGATAAAAACTATTCTACTATTGATGAAAGCAAGACCCGCAACTTGAAACAGAGAAGTATCTGCAAGCTCAGCAGAACAGCAGACATTTTTTCTGTTAGCACTGGGATAATTGTAAAAGCTATCACAAAAAGGGCTTCTTATGAGGACAAATATCAACAAAACAAGTTTATTTTGTTGGATTTTGTTCAGAAACCTTTAGTGTACCCTTTTATATATTTTTTGAACTGTTTGAGTTGGTTTTATTTGTTAAAAGCTGCATTTTCCAAAATGACTGTTTGCAGACAGGCAGATCGTGTTTTTCCACCCACATATCTTTTTGAAGCCTAAAATAGAGCAATTAGAAATTATTTTTTGAAAATGTGTTCCATATTAAATGTTGTGTTTGTAATGTTTAAAAGCTAAACAGTGTCTCTGTGACAGTTTAATTGCAACAAATTGCAGTGTTATTACCGAAAGTATCATACTGTACTGTGAAAAAGGAATTGTGTCTATGTATGTATGAAGTAATATGCATTGTTATACAAGTGAAATGTTTTGTCTAATTAAACTTGTTGCAAAAAAATGCTGATCTGTCCCCCGCCCCAAAATTGATTGGAGGACGACTGCTGCCAAATGATTTTATTTATTTTTTTTACACAGAAAATTTTATTTCACAGCAGATTAAAAGCAAAAGGGCCATTTGGTATGGGCAGTTTGAGTTAATTTAGCCTGAGGTTAGCCTTATGCCAGGTAGCCTTAAATTCCATAAATGTGTTTGATCTTACCACACGCATTGGAAAACTGTGGCAGTTATGTACTGCTGTTTTATAAAGTAGTTCTTTACCACATTAGCAATATATGTTTCAGCTTCCAAAGTTGAAATAAAGACTTGTTATTGCTATATACATCTTTTTTGTGTGGATATTTCCCAGTTAAAACTTGGAAAAGTGTTTGATATTTTAGAAGGTAAAGGGCCTCATAAAATTGCGATTTGGCCAATGGAATAGGGCTCTAAATAAACACACAGCATATTTATTTTTACAGAAGTTTTTAGTTAGCGAACTTCTATCCAAAAGCAAGGTCTTCACTAACTAAAAACTTTTGTAAAAAAAAAATATGCTTTGTGCCTATATAGAGCCCTACTAAAGAGTTTAGTAATGAAAACATGTGTTCGTCTCTAATGGCAAGTGAATGTTAATGTATAGTAATTAAAATGTAACAGCTGAGTCACATTATTATGACCACCAACTAATATCCCAAATAGCTGCAGTGTGCAGCACGGACAGCTGCTAGATGGCATGGTAGTGAGTCAATAAGATGCTGGAGGTTGGCAGGGGTATCTGGAGTTATGCAAACTGCAGTGCATCCGACAGCTGCTGAAGAGTGTGTGGTGGAGGATCCATACGGCGAACATGGCGATTGAGGTGGTCCCACAGGTGCTTCATGGGGTTCAGGTCTGGGGAATTTGAAGGCCAGGGAAGTACTTGGAAGTCTTTGCTCATCTAACTACTCCTGGACAATTCTGGCCGTATGACTTTTTGCATTGTCCTGTTGAAGATCCCATCCTCTCCAGAGGACTTCCAGAGGTATGAGTGGACCCAGACAATGCCAAAAAAACAGGACCCAGACCATAACGCTGCCGCAAACCAGCTTGTGTTCTTCCAACAATGGTTGCAGAGTGTTTTGTTCCTGACACTCCAATGTCCGTCCAGTCAATGGAGCAGAAAACGTGACTCAAAGAAGGCAACCCTTTGCCAATCAGAAGAAGTCCAATTTTGGAATTTTCATGCAAATTGAAGCCGCTGCACCCTCATCAGCTTGCGTGCAGTGACCAGCAGTTTGCTGCGGAGCGCCAGATGCAACAGGGTTGGCGGTACTGTCATTTAAGACAAACGTCTGGTAGACCCCTGGTTCATTTGGATGGTGAGTTGCTCTCACACACCTTCACAACAGTCGAAGTTCACCTTTGACATCAGTGGCAGGTGGTGCTCCCCAGTATCCACTTCATTTATTTTCAATGGTGCCGTTTGTCCAGTCAAAGTACACTTTAACCACAGCAGCAAGCAAACAATTTCTAAAATGTGCTGTTTCAGAAATACTGCCACCCTTGGCCTAAAAGCCAATGATCATGCCCGTTTCAAAGTTGGTTAATTCTCAAATTTTGGCATTCTCAAATTTATGTTTGCAGAATGCCCACATGTCAACTTATATATATCATGACACGTGCCGTATTTCATTGGCTACATGCTGCTGACGTAAAAATTTGTGGTTATAATAATGTGACTTGACCCTGTAAAATACAGTAAAACCATCACCTGACCATAATTGACCATTCAAAATACATAGAATCTGACAGTAGCTCAGTTGCAGACGTCCCTACTGAGCATGCTTGTTACATTACATTTTAAACTATCATATCAAAAAATCCAAAAAGGCATACAGGCTTTCAGCCAATATTTCCTACAAGTGATCCAAAATTTCAAGAAATTCCTACATAAAAAACACAATGTCATCACACTAAAATTCCACATAAATTAACTTTTTTTGGGGCTGGACAGAATTTCAAGAATGTAGGCAAAAAAAATCAGTATCTCCTAAAATACAAAATTCCAAATACATACATTAAACCAACTCATAGATATATGCTCATAAGAAATTAGTCTATAACAGAACATTCAAGGGAACCTCCAATTGATTCTGAGTGTATATATATATATGTATATATATATATATATATATATATATATATATATATATATATATATATATATATATATATATATATATATATACACAGACATACCTTGACTTTTTACCTATTCTGTTACATTACAGCCTTAAGTTCAATGTTTGGTTAATCTGAATTTTATGTGATGGATCAGAACACAATAGTTTAAGTTGGTGAAGTGAAATGAGAAAAATATATGCATAAAACTATTTTTCAGAAATAGTAAACAGAAAATTGGCATGTGCTTATGTATTCACCCCCTTTGTTATGAAGCCCATAAAAAGCTCTGGTGATGCCAATTACCTTAAGAAGTCACATAATTAGTGAAATGATGTCCACCTGTGTGCAATCTAAGTGTCACATGATCTGTAATTACATATACACACCATTTTTGAAAGGCCCAGAGGATGCAGCACCTAAGCAAGAGGCACCACTAACCAAACACTGCCATGAAGACCAAGGAACTCTCCAAACAAGTAAGGGACAATGTTTTTGAGAAGTACAAGTCAGGGTTAGGTTATAAAAAATATCAAAATCTTTGATGGTCCCCAGAAGCACCATCAAATCTATTATAACCAAATGGAAAGACCCTGGCACAACAGCAAACCTGCCAAGAGACGGCCGCCCACCAAAACTCATGAACCGGACAAGGAGGGCATTAATCAGGGAGGCGGCACAGAGACCTAAGGTATATATATATATATATATATATATATATATATATATATATACAGTAGATAGATAGGCAGGGGCAGTGCAATACTAATATGGAGAGTTTGGTGCAACAAAAGAGATGCCCCCTTGTCCAAAGAGCTTACAATCTAGATGTTAAGCCTTGGTTGTGATACTGGAGGGTGACAGAGGCAAGATGGCAGTGTAAGGCAATATGCTGAAGCAATTGGAGGTGACTATTTGTTGCACTGTAGATTATGGGTGTGGGTATTAATATGCAGTTGTGCTTTTGAAAGCTGAAGGTGATATGCTTCTTTAAACAGACGCGTTTATTTAGAGAGTTTTTGAGGCAGAAGATAGTCTGCAATACTTCCATAAAGTAAAGGAAGCATGAGAAAAATGTTCAAGCTGGTTTTTGAAAGGAGGTGACAAGAGAGAAGGAAAAAAAGAAGGTCATTAGCAGAGCAGAGAGGGTGGTTGGGTGTAGAAACTGGAGGGGGGGAGGGTGACAAATCCCCACCAGATTCTTCACTGTGTGTGTTTATGTGTAGAGAAGCAGTTGTGTGGTATTTTTATACTATATGCTGTATTCCTCCCAGATTTTCTTTGGCTCCTACACCCATGGTTGGGGGAATATTTTAGATATAAGGGGGTGTACTGTTGTTATGGGCTTTATACATCGGAGTCATTTTTAAAAATGTTATTCTGGGGGCTATGGGAGTGTTGAATCTGGTATATGAGCGGATTATGGACTGAAGACAGACAGGTAATAGGCAGGCCAACAAGGGGTAAGTTGCAGTAATCAAGGCCAGAAGGGCAAGGTCAAATAGAACTCCATAACAACCGGTTTGAGATATCGGAGTGATGATGGCATTGTCAACAGGGAGAGATATTATAGGAGTGGAAGCTGTAATGGAGGGTGGGAATATTAGTAGCTCAGACTTTAGCATGCTGAGTTTGAGTTGATGGGCTGATATTCAGGATGAGAGGCAGTTGGCAAAACGTGCTAGGAGAGAGGGGGATAGATCTGGTGCTGAGAGGTATATTGTAGTGTCATCTGCATATAGATGTTACTGAGATCCAAAACATTTCATTAGGGTTCCAAGGGAGGGTGTATAGATGGACAAGAGGAGGAGGCTTAGGACTAACCATTGGGGTATGCAAACAAAGGGAGCAGTGAAGAGGAGCACCTACATGTTCAATTTTCTAGATGTGAACTATGAGAGAGCTGTGTCACAGTTGCCAAAAGAGCAGATAATTGGGATAAGAAGAGGTTGATCAACTGTGTCAAAGGTAGCCGAGAGATCCAGGAGAAGTAGAATAGAGAAGTGACTTTTTGACTTGGAGGAAATAAGTTGGCTTCAGCAGTTGTAGATGAGTTTATCAAGCCGTTTTGATGCCAGGGGAAGTAGAGTTATAGGGCAATAGTTAGATGCAGAAGCTGAGTCAGATAAGGCTTTCGTAAGAGTAGTTGTTATTATGGCATGCTTTAAAGATTATGGGAATTTTAGGAGAGTGTTTAGTGAGTGGTTGAATAGATGTGGTAGAGAGGGGAGGGATTACCTGTGATTGAATAGGATCAAGTGGGCAAGTTGTAAGGAGAGAGGTTGATAGGAGACTAGTGACTTCCTCCCCAGTTACAGGTTTAAAGGAGTCCATAGTGGATATAGGATTGAGGAAGGGAAAGGCTGGATGTTGTTGGTTTGTTGAGAGGAGGGAGTGTATGAGCTACTTTGAGAGCAGAGTTTTTTTGGGGATGTTATCAATCTTATTTTTAAATTGCCTGACAAAGTCTTCAGCTGTGAGACAGGAAGGAGCAGAAGGTGGGCAGAGGAGAGTGTTGCATACAGATAACAAACATTTGGAGTTGGAGACAGCTTTGATATTAACAATGAGAACTAGTGTTGTTTGCCATTAATGAGGGCAGAAAGTAGGAGTGCAAAATAAACTTGTAATGGATACAGTATTCAGCCGACTGATTTAGGTGGGTGCTTGAAATTTTATATATATATATATATATATATATATATATATATATATATATATATATAGTGCATACTAACGTAATACAGAAATACATAGAAATATACAGATAAGCACAGCATTACTGTACTTTATCTACATATGTCAGGGGGGAATTTGGATGTGCTCCTAGAACATTGTGTAATATATGACCTTTACAATAGTGTCTTCAAGTGCCTCGTTCCTCATTTCTATTTATAAACCTACGTTTATCAGTAGAAACTAATTAACCCTGAATGTGTGTACATTACAGAATTGCTCCTCTTTCTTCTGATATTTTTGAATTTCATCTTTAATTATACAATTACACACAAATAAGCAACATAAAAGTGGTTGTTATCAGGGTTATTAGGGGATTGAATACTTTATTTGAGATTAATGTTTTTGTATAATAAAAATGCATATATAATAAATAATGTATCTGGCCTGGGCTAAAACATCTCAGGCTTAGAAACAGGAAGTTAATGGAGATAGCTTAATACTACATATGTACTTAAATATGTTTTCTTTTAATATTTGTATTGAATTTGTAAAAATGGCTTCTGTTTTAGGCTTCTGTTTAAGATTACGTGAAGTAATTTTTTAGCAGAGTAGGTATCATGTACTTTTTAAAGCTTCCCCAAAAATTGGCATCTTCTGAAAATCTTTTTCTGAGTATTTTTTTTCTTATTCTCTAAATTTGGCTATAACTAATATTTTCATTACATATCCTCAAAAACGTAAAAAAAATGTTTACGTGAAACACTAGAGGTTCTAAACAGAGATTGTCCTTTGTAAATGATAGGTAATTGCCATTCATTAATGATGAGCCCCTGAATCAATGGGCTAATCATCTTGAGTGAAGTTGCTTACAAAAAGAGGCTAGACATGCACAGACTGAGGAGACTGCATTCAAGAAAATGGACCCAATGCCACTGGGGCTAATTGATTGCAATGATGGTTCATTAACCAAAAAAAATAAATCTTGATTTGTGAGTAGACTGTTCAATGCTACTTTACTCCAGGAAAATGCAAAATTCGAATAACATTGAATTAATAAGTACTCACTATTAAATATTGTTTTAAACTAAACCATATTTGGAAACTTTTGTCTATCACTTTAATCTCATGTTCTTGCATAACTACGTTCAGGTGTAAAAATACATTTCAAAGTAAGAAGGCATTAGCATTTAAAGGATATATAATTCATTAGAGTCTTGTTATTGCTGCTTTATCATCACATATCACATATATAGTTGTGAGCATGCGAGCCCGCTTAAGCCGTTGCTAACGCTTGCTGGCTCGCGTAGCGAGGGCCTCAGTTGCTGGCAGGGAGCCGAAGGCGCTCCATGCCAGCAACTGCGGCCCTCGCGAAGCCTCCCCCGAGCACACACAGGCCTGCCCGGGCTGGACCGGTGAGTGGAGCCTGATAGGGGCTCGCTTCGCGAGGGCCGCAGTTGCCGGCAAGGAGCGCCGAAGTCGCTCCTTGCCAGCAACTGCGGCCCTCGGTAAGCGGGCTGTGGTGTCTCTATACCCCCATGTTGAGAGGCCTGTCCCAGCCAGTTTACCATCTGTGACTGCTCCCATTGCGGCGCTGCCGCTGTGTGTCGGCGAGTCAGACTCCCACAATGCAGCAGGCGAGCAGGCAGGCATGGAGGCTGGACTCCTGTACCAATGAAGCAGTGGGAGGATCACTCTTCAATGGAGCTGTACAGAAGAAGCTCAGAGGCTTGCAATGTGTTTCCCTCTTCTGTTCCCCGGGGAAGAAAGCAGCACTTGGTGCCTTCTGTAGGACGGAGGGGTATGAGAGTGTAAGTGGCTGAACAATCAGAATTTCTTAATATGGTTACAGGTCCTTGGAAACTGTCTAGCTGTTAAAGCAGCATTGCCTGTCACATAGTACAGTTTGCAGCCTTATACCCCAAACCCACCTTTAATAAACCCTCTCCATAATAAACATGCC